>WMED01000995.1:0-30017 GCA_019650415.1 Pipa parva
GCCTCTCTAAACATAATTTACTATATTAAAACCTGTCTATAAATGGGGTTGTACCTTTTTTATTACTTTAGGTCTAGTTTCTTATTTTAGATTAGTAACTGCCAAATGTAGAATGCAATGAATGCTGTTCGTCATTCTCTCTCTCTCTCTCTCTCTCTATATACACAGTATATATATAATTTTTATGAGCCAACTCTCAGATCTCTTCAACCATAAAGAAATGTACATTTAAAAATCTTATATTCTTTGAAAAGGGGGAGTGATATTAAATAGATGCCATTAATAAACACAAAGGTTGTTAAAAAAAATAAAGGAGTAGATTTGTAAACTATATTATAGAATAGTAAAACATGTATTTGTTTTTGTCTCAACTGTCATCAGATTATACTGGTCATGGTGTTGACCAGCTACAGAATGTCATTGATACAATAAAAACCAATCCAGATGACCGGAGGATTATAATGTGCAGCTGGAATCCCAAAGGTATAACTTCATAGCTAACATCTTTATTGTAAAAATGTTTATTAAACACAACATTTAAAGTTTGTTTAAATAATTATTGAAACAACTTCTAGTACCAGAAGTACAATACAAGATAGCATCCTGCACTACAAATATCTGTTGCTTTTCATTTATTGTCACCAAATTTTCTTTCATTGTAGACCTTTCTCTCATGGCCCTGCCACCATGTCATACCTTGTGCCAGTTCTATGTAATTGATAAAGAGCTGTCGTGTCAACTGTACCAGAGATCTGGAGACATGGGGCTGGGAGTGCCTTTTAATATTGCCAGTTATGCCTTACTTACTTATATGATAGCACATGTTACAGGACTAAAGGTAAATTTTGACAAGGAAATAAAAAGCCCAAACTAATATATATACTTTACAATGGTGCCAAGAAAATAATGGTCATGATGTGTACTTTTAACTTCTTTTTCAGCCTGGAGAATTTGTCCACACTTTGGGGGATGCACATGTTTATCTTAATCACATTGAACCATTGAAGATTCAAGTAAGTTCTTGTCTGAAGTAGTCAAAATTACTAATGGTATGTTTCATTGGATCTAGAGGAGGGAGAGAGGGGGAGGAAAATGTCAGCTCTCAGGAAAACCAATTAAGAAAAGCAAACTGCAAGTATTATTTCTTCCCTAAATTTTTTTTTTTTTTTTTTAACTATTTGTGTCAGCAGTTGGCTTAGTATAAAGGAGTTCTATATATATGTTTGCAGTTATATCAGCACTATAGTGCCCCTTTAAACATAGAAATAAATGATATGGTGTGTGCTCTTTTATAATGAATTTAATGTATAAGTGTAAGCCTGACTTATGATTGTATAGTTATATCTGGTGCTAAACTCCAATATTAGGAGAAAAAAAAAAGACTGCTAAAAAGAACTCTAAAAAAATGTATAGCGTCCCTAAAATACACATAAAAACAAATACGTTCTCTCTCTCTATCTATATATATAATATGCATGAATAAAAACATAAAAGTTAGATGTAAATATGAAAGTCCAATAAAAAGTGTCTATGTATGTGTGTGTGTATGTATATATGTGTGTGTATATATATATATATATATATATATATATATATATATATATATATATATATATAAAGCAACACTTGAGTTGTTATGCTCTGACTATTCAAGACAGGGCAATCTGCCACGATATCCTCAGATGATGAAACATAAGTAACGTCTCTTGTGGTGGAATAATACCAGAGGCTGTGGAAGCGCAAGAAAAATGTGTATATATATATTTTTGCACTTCTACAGCCTCTGGTATTATTCCACCACAAGAAACTTTACCTATATGTTGCAATATTAGAAGTGAAGTAAGCATTCTGCTGATCTAAAAATGCAGAGTGGAATGCCACATGGTTGATTCTGCATTGAGTGCAGAATGGATATAATTCCCAAAGTATTTTAAAACAAAATCACCTCACAATTCACTCTCTCATGATCCATTCTTTTAAAAAGATTGGATTGCTTTATACATGAACTTTGTACTAGAAGGAAGTACTACAGTAGCACATTAGTAATGTCTTTAGTGGAATCAAGTGCTTTATGCATCTAGTTGTCATTTTACTGTTAAGCATATAAAAACAATTTTTTTTCCAGCTTCAAAGGACACCCAGGCCATTCCCTAAATTAAAAATCCTACGCAAAGTGGAAACTATTGATGATTTCACTGCAGATGATTTTCTGATTGAAGGCTACGACCCTCATCCCACGATTAAGATGGAAATGGCTGTGTGAGATATATGTATGTGTATTTCTATAGAATCTCTAACAAAATGTGTTAATGTAAATGTTTGTTTCCCATTAGTGCCTTATGTCTCTGGAATGACTGCAGAAGAACTGGGATGATTTGAGTTGATATCCAATGCCTATTAAGCCTAACAGTGAATATTAAAGGTCCAATGATTTAGAGACCATTTTCATGAGTATTGCTTCAACACTCCTTGTATAAATCCTACATTTTAGGTTAATTCCAGAAATATCTAATGTGTAATACAGTTCCACTTAAGTACAACACTAGTTCACAGTAAGAGTACTTTGACTGGACTGTATTTAAGACAAGAATTGTTCATCTGTTCTTTATGCCCTTCAACAAATCCAGGGTGCCAAATACTGTAAATGAGGAGGATTCTAAATTGTGCCCCTTCCCAAACGTATATTTTCCCACTGATATCTAACCATTTAGATAGACCTTCCAGCACCCAGATGAATGTGTCAGCTAATTTATTGGTTAAATAAGACATTAAGTTTAGGCAGCAAGTAACAATTTTTTTTCCTTTTATTTTTAACGTTCAAAGGCAATTGCTAACATGCATGCCAACAGGCATTAGCCAGTCTTACTGTCGCTGTTTTAATTTTTGTAATAAAGTCTTAAGTCATTTTCAGTTTTCATGGTTCCTTTTTATCAAAAAAAAAATCTTACATATACAAATTTTCCTCTGCAGCATCTTGTAGCAAGAACAGATTTTGACAATTAGTGCCCCTCTGCAGTTTGCTGATTATTGCTAGAGTTCTAATTGGATCTTTTAAAGGAACAGTATAGCATGATCCAAAAAAGTTTATTATAGCAGAATGTGCATAATAATACCAAACACCACTATAATACCACTAAGGTGTGTTTTTTAGGTTGTTGGTAATTTAACAATTTAATTTGTAGCCGTAGCGATCACTTCCTACAGTCGGCTAAAAGTGGATGGCACTAGGAGTTTTCTAATGGGAGAAACAATGGTGTCTCAGTAAGTACATAATTGATTGCCTAGGATTCAGTGCAAACCGTCAAGTGCATACTTCTGTTTGATTGCAGAAAGAGCCTGCTGCTTCCTATGGGTTTGAAAAGCATGTGTAACATGGGAGTGCATCTCTAATCTCAGCACGTTCCTGATGTATGTTCGTTGTAAACATCAGGAACACTAAACTATCTTTTCTGGGATTGGATGAGAATCTTTCTATTGGTGTGTGGCCTTTAAGAACTGGCAATCCAGGAACTAGCTAGCTTCCTGGAATGAAAGTATCATGAGAGGACTTTGTAAATGGAACTGAAAGAATATAACGAGTAAGAAATATTACCATATTTTTCAGACTACAAGACCCAGTTTTTAACTCTCATTTACAATGTGTAAATTACTGCGAGTCTTATAGTTCGAAGATCAAAGAATACCTTGCCAGCTTGCACTTTCCCATATTCCACCCTCCCACACTGTTAAATACACTGTTAAATAAAGATGGTGTCGGCTTCTCTGTGTTCAATGTGGACACCCGGTTTTAATGTGCCGCATATTATTGACATAATTACACTAATGCTGGATGCCAACACTGAACACAGGAACTAATGCTGTCTTAATTTAACAGTGAGCAGTCTAGACTGAGAAGGGGAGTGTGAGCAGGCAAGGAAGATTTGTCGAAGGAGGGATGCAGTGTATATGTAGAAGGGAACAGAGAAATCAACCCTTTCTTTAGTTAACAGTAGTCTGTTAGGAAAATGGAAGAGATCTGTTTGTGGAGGTACTTAAAGGTATATGGAGCATTCATGATGGGTTAGGGATTAAAGTGAATTGGAGGGAGGTCAGTGACAAAGGGATATGGGGAATTTGCTTGTAGGGAAAATTAAAAGGATATGGGGTGTTAGAGAGGGGTTAGGATTCAGGGCAATTGTGTATGTTTGTAAGGAAATAAAAGGCGTGTGTGTGTGTGAAACAGTGTATGCATGTATATGCTAATGTGTGTGTGTGTGTGTATGTAAGTGAGTGTGTGAATGTGTGTGTTATGATGAATGCGCATGTGTCAGCATGTGAATGCATGTGCAGGATTGTGTTTAAAGGAGAATTAAAGTGCACCCGTCACCTCAAAACCAATACAAATTTAGTTGTACTAATGAAATGTTTTTTGTAAATATATATGTATTTTTTAAAATGTACCTTTAAACAGCATTTCTCTCTGTCATCTTCCCTGTCAGCCTGCCTTTTCTTTCCTGAGTGTTGGGTGGGTGGGGCTAAATATTGATTATTATAGCTCCTCCAATCAGAGATCCCTTAAATCACGATCTAGCAGGGACCCGATAGAAGGAGCTATAATGTCAATCCTCATCACCCGACCCAGGAAAGTATTTCAATCTAAATTAGTATTAGTGCACTTTAAAAGGTGAAAAAATAAAACTAGCCTTCTAAAACAATACCTGCTACTAAAATGAAACATCGCAGGGACAGTTTGAACTGTACTGTCATATCACTGCACGGAGGCAGACTTCACAGCGCTCGTGAGAGTGTACAGGAGCTACTATGAAGTTTGGCCACTTACGCAAAAGAACGTATAAATAATTTTGTTTTTTTCCCCTGGTGAGGGGAGCGTTCTCATTGGGGGCACAATGAACATGATTATGTGTACAGTCTTTTGGACTGAGTATTTGACTAGGTGGGCAGAGCTTCATGCTGGCTCCTGTACCATAGCAAGTGCCGTGGAATGATAGGACAGTACAGTTCAGTGTCCCTGTGATGTTTCATCTTAGCAGGTATTGTTTTAGATGGCTTGTTTTACTTTTTCACCTTTAGTTCTCCTTTAAGTCTGCATTTTTGTTCCCTAAAATTTACCTTTAAAAATTGGGTGCATCTTATACTGTGTTACTCTGGTGCATCTTATAGTCTGAAAAATAAGGTAATCATCTTACCTA
Source organism: Pipa parva (assembly GCA_019650415.1). NCBI lineage: Eukaryota > Metazoa > Chordata > Amphibia > Anura > Pipidae > Pipa > Pipa parva. Next base: position 5,190 of record WMED01000995.1, read on the forward strand.
CTTGATATGTTAAACTTCAGTAACCCTAATGTATGCACAAACCCTTCGCACTAGAACCATACCTTTAAAGTGCAGCATGAATTCTAATGAGCATTTTCTCGACACTGAAACTATGAAGCAGGGTGTAAAGGAAGTAAAATCAAACATTAACCCCGAAAGCATTTTCTGTATTTATGGAAAATTTATTTCCAATAACAATATAGTTTGCCTTTTATTTGTACTTTAGGCAACCACATTAACTTAGCTTTAAATCACAAAGCAAGTTCATTATTTTCAAAAATACTTAATCTGGTGCAAAGATTGTTAAAGATTTTTTTTTTCTCTTAAAGTCTGATTATCAAGTTAATATTTAGCGTGGCACTCCACCTTATGCTGTAACATTAGCTTCTGCCACACCTCTCCAGCAGGATACTGGTACTTTAACACAGATTCTTCATTCATTTCTGAGGAGTATCCGGGATCCTAATAGTTTGTAGGAAAAAGAACAATTAGTATTGATGGAAGATAAATATCTGATCTTTATATAGCTAATAGTGAGCTAAATACTGGGGTGACATACCGACAAACATAGATGTCTATTTCAGAATAATGACAGCAAGCATTTACCACAAGATAAAATACTTCGGGGGTTATTGACTAAAGTGAGAATTTCTCTGTCAGATTCCCATAGCCAATCTGTGACTGCTACAAGTTTTTCATTGTAAAGTCACGACCGCGACAACATTTCCATAGTTAAGTCACAATATTTTCGTTATAAAACCACGACTGTCTTTAGCTATTGTATTCATGCCTTTATGCAACAATTTGCTCTTAAGCCAATAACCCCCTCATTCTTTCTTCCTTGCAATTACCAAAAATCGCTAGTAAAACCTAAACCAATATCGGAAAAGAGAAAATACGGCTGCTACAGAGCAAACAAAGCCACGAAACATTCTTAGTATTTTTATTCAAAACCCTTGCTATTTAACACAAGCTACAAAAGTAGCATACGTGTTAATTCAAATATTCACACTCACCCCTCTTCAGAATTAAATTTGTGCTTTTTATTTTCTTGTATTACCTTTGGGGGGATATAAGCAGCATTTCTGATTACCACTGGGTACTTGAATTGTTCATGTAAATGATCTACATACTCGCACATCCTTAAATCAGAAAGCAATAATTTTAAATGGTTATTCATGAAAATGTAAATATATTACATCAGTTGCATAGATGTTAAAAGGACCAATAGCTTCAAATGGTTGTGACTGACTCATGTCAAACCTTTTCCACTTGTGTTATCCCCCCCTGCATTATAAAGCCCTTCTGCAAGCTTGGGAATATTGAGCATGCCTAAAAAAACAATAATAACCACAAACCTGCAATAAACTTTAACAGTTAGTATAAATATGAGTTTCTCCATTCTTCTGAATATCTACAAGTGATTTCTCTGTGTAATAACTAACTAGCAGTTCTGCATATAAGAGTTTATAACTAACTAAAAGCACTAACCTGTTATCCAGGCTCCCAGAAATGGAAATGTAGTCAAACAATATTAAATGTTGAACCAGTTCACAGAGCCCCACACCTCCTGCGTGTGGACAGACTGGAACTAAAATCAAACATAATGCACAGATAAGTATGTCACATCTTTAGTCACATGTTCAACTGCTGTCAGATTACACTTGTTAATTCTTAGACCCATAAAACCAAAGAGGTGTATTTATAAAGGGACAATCTGGTTAAAAAATCCCAAAATCTTTTATTTCACTGCTTTTATATCCAATTCACTAGTTTGTAGGGGTTTTTTTTCTGTTGAAATGTTTTGTTACCCACTGTTGCTCTTTTCTTGTCAATTCTTCGGCTGAGTTTTTAACATGTTTGCAATCTATTCAATATTAAGGCCCTTATTCATCAATGTGCGAAGTGAGCCGCGATGTGTTCGACTCACTTCGCACATTGTGTTATGCGCATACTGATGTCCTGTGCGCGGACATCAGCATGTGCATAATACAATGTGCGAAGTGAATCGAACACATCGCGGTTCACTTCGCACATTGGTGAATAAGGGCCTAAAACTTTTCCAAACCGCATCACCAAGATAGATTTAGGGATCCTTTCAAGAGAATCCGCTGTTTGAGAATTCGACAGTCAAATTCCGACTTTAGAGAATAACCCCCTCAGTATTTGTGTCAAAACAAGTTAGCAATTCCCATTTTGCACTAATGACTTTATTTTATTTTTTGAGTTATTTGTCCTTATTTTTAATATTGATTGTATAAAAAAAAAAAAGATGCAACATTGCTAACACTTTTTATGTGAATGTCACTAATATAAAAAAAATTAGACAAATTGGAATTGCTAACATTTTTATTCAAACCAGTGATTTGTATAAAAGAAAAAAAGCAAGATCGTAGTTGCTAACTTTTTTAATGCCAAAATCCAAGATCTCATTAGGCAAACTTGTAATGATTAATAGTTATTTTTTAACATTGTGACAATGCCACTAATAGCTCCAACCATTAATGTTTCTGTTGCAAACACAATCTTACTGTTGAATTTCTTTGCCATGAGCAAAACAGAGAGATTTTCATTCACACTCCCCAGTCTACAGCTGTCAATCTGGAGATACTGTAGTGCATTGGCTTGTAAAAACTGTTTAAACATTACTCTGTTGCTGCACTGCAAGGAAAACAGAAAAAAACAAAACAAAAGTTATTAGAACATTCTCTTCTTTTGAACTGAAAGAGACATAAAACAATGTTAAGATTCAAATTAAAAGAGTAATATTGAGGCAAATTGAGTTTTTTTTTTTTTTAATAAGGCTTTTTTGATTTGTCACTTAATGTCAGTAACACTCAATTTAAATGTGAAAAATTAAGACTTCTGTATAGAACCTACAGTGCAGTAATGTTTTACCAACATTTAAATACAATACATTGAACATTAATCTTATTAATAGGTAATGTTTTATACCAAATGCCTGTCATTTATTTGTGCTTATGAACATTTTAACACATCTACTCTATGGACATACCTGCTCTCCAGTGGCAACACCAATGTTCAGTTGAGCTATTGCCTACACAGGGAATAAATACGTAATATATTTTTTTAATACAATTATTCAATCCTTTCTTTTTAAAGGACAGAAGGAAACAGTATTTGTCGTACAGATATACAGGTTATATATTAAAATATTTACTTTTATACCTTTGAAATAGTTGCATGACCAAGGATATCATCAGGTGATGTAGGTTCCTCAATCCACAGGGGCTTATATTTAGCTAGCTCTTTTACCCAGTTGATGGCTTCAGTCACATCCCACCTCTGGTTTGCATCAAGCATCTAAAAGAAACAGGGTTATTTGAAGATACACTATTAAAAAGTATAAGGAATAAAACATCTTATGCTTACAATCGCAGAAAACACTCAGAATCAACAAAATGAATTTTAAGATATCCTTATGAATTTGATTCTAAAGTAATGTTTAGCAGCAAACTCTACTAAATCTTTGGGTATCCCATGCATTTGCTTTGTTTTCATTATTTATTTATTTTATTAATTAATCTGAGTCTGAACTATTTTCATTACTTATCTTTCTGTTCAGGTACTCTACTCTACCTCTTGCAGTCTATACTTAACTCTGTGGCTGGTTGCTAGGTTATTGGACCCTAACAACCTAAAGACCTTTTTAATGTAAACAAGAACAGAATTGTAAATGAGGAAAAAAAAATTCAGAAGAAGAATGCAGTAATCTGAAAAACTGCAAATTATAAAAATGGAGATCAATTACAAACTGTCTTAGAACATCAACATACTGAGGTAGACATCCCCTTTAGGAACTATTAAGCAGTTGCATTTGATAAAGAATTGTTAGTTGAAATGTTATACATTTTCGCTTCTGCTCTAAAAATAAATGTGATTACTCAATTGTGACGAACATTCCGTTGTTAATAAGAATGGATATTCTCTAGAAAAAGCGCTTTTTCTAGAGAATATCCATTCTTGTTATCTGTGTTCTGAAATAGGGGGTCTTGAAACAACTCCAGAAGAAAGAGCTGCAATAAATACTTTAAGGATTTTTTTGAACTTTGATTTTTTGAACTTGGATTATTTCACAATTGTCTGTTTGGATTTTGCTAGCACTTCACCAGTTACACATAGCGCCGTTTAGAATTTGTGTTCACAACTAATTTTTTATTTCATTGTTAATGTTAGGCTCACACTAGTGCATATATGCTGCGCTTTTAAAAATAAAATGCGTACCGCAAACCCCCATTGTATTTACCTGCTTTGGCCACACTAGCTTTAATGTGTACTGGAACGCTTCTTGCAGCGTATTTGAGTATATGGACATGACACGAAGAATGCGACCAGATAGGAGTGTTCACACTGTGTCAAGGTAAGTACATTAGAAAAACGTTTCCTGAAGATACGCCGGACTAAATTTGCCAGTGTATTTTTGGGGAGCGTTTTTCTTAAAGCACAGTGCAGAAATGCACTAGTCTAGCCCTGGCCTTGAAGTAATCCATATTTAATCATTTCATAGATTGATAATCACAAATTAAATTTACCATTAGGTTGTCCGGTCCAATCATGCGTCTGATAAGCTCACACCTCCGGATATCATCCTTTAAGTCAGCCCCAACTTTTACTTTGAACCTAGACAATTAAGTTTGGCAAATTGATGTTGCACAACTTTAATTTAAGTGTAACAGTAACAAAATGTCTTTCCTATAAAACCTTAGTAAGACTTAGAAATAATGTACTTTAAGCAGACCTCTTCTATCAGCTCAATGGTCAACCTATGTTAGACTAAAGTCACTGAGGGGGTTATTCACTAAAGTCCAAATTGTTGTGTATAGGTGCGAATTTGCCAGATAATACAGTCACAATAGGCTGCCACTGTTGCAATCGCGTCTTTATAATGAAAATATTGTCGCAGTCATGACTTTATTATGGGAAAATTGTCGGGACTTTATAATGGGGAAGTTGTCACGGATTTTCTATAGGTATCAGCCGTTTGCGAATAGCACCTTAGTGAATAACCCCCTTGAGTATAAATGCCTATGGGAGCCAGAGCACACTGAACAGATGTGGTGCCTTTAGTAATAAACAGACATAAAATCATAGGGCTACTACTGTATTGCCATACATTTAGGAAAGCACAATAATCCTTTTGCATAAAGTTGATTATTAACCTATACCTTTGTTAAGATTTGCTTATTTAAATGTGCCAACATGAGAAGGACTGTCAGTGATGAGGAAGGAGCTCAAAATGTGTCTAAATTAAAATCTTATTCTGTTTTTGCTCTGGTACTCACTCCTGGGTCTAGAAATTAATTAAAACAAACAAAAATGTATTAATTCATGATTAAAAACATATATGAATGTAAACGGTATACAGCTCACGTGCCAGCCCCCCTCTTGGGCCTTGATCACAGCTGTTCAGAGGCTGTAAGAGTTGCTGGAAGAGTGATTGTTTTTTGATTGGTCAATACAGTGCATTGCATCTACCAGCCACACATTTTATTTTACAAGGAAATTGCCTTAAAATATTTTTTTTCAGTCAGGCAGTGATGGTTCATCTACATCATGTGTTCTGTTTTCAGCAAAAAATAACTGAGCAACTTAGACATTGACATACTGTATATGCTATGGTGAAAGGCCAGTAAGCACCTAGAGCAATAAGAGTCCTTAAACTACACAGAAATCCATTATACAGTATTTATACATAATTACACAATTTATGTGATATGCTTCCTGAAGATGTTTGTTTCCTAAAATAAAAAGGAAGCAATATTTGGCTATATAATGCTTATGGTTGCTGTAAGTGGGCATCTGGTGGATGGTCTCATGTCACTTGCAGTGCTATATTATTAATATTACCAACTTAGCTGTAACATAACCAAGACATCTACTCTGTTAATACAGACATCCACCCAGGACTTTATTCAAACACACACTCAGCCCAATATGTAAGCCAGATACTGTTCTCAGCAGTAATAAGGATTGGATTACTAACCTTGTCCAGCCTTCTTTTAGTGCCTCTGAACACAGCTAAAATAAAACAATAGATTGGTTTAATAATACAAAACAATATTTAGAGCATTACCACTGACATGCAAACACAAGGGGAGGTGAAATTAAAGAGTGAATTGTCCCACAGATGCATGAATTTGCCACAAATGTTGTCACAGCGTGTTAGCGACCCCTGTGAAAGCATCGTTCGACCCCCAGGTTGAGAACAACTGTGCTAAAGAGACATCACTAAGGAATATTAGTGGAATGTTGGCAAGAATTTGGGGATTGAAGCAGAGTTCCTGTTATTATTCTTGTGATTTTTTTACTCAGAAGTCCTCAAAAATGTAACAACCAAATGGCACGTGGACTAAATTATCTGCCATTAAAATAAATGAATTAATGATTAATATAGAAAGAGAGTTTAAGTGGCATGGTACATATTATTTATAGCCAGTTTATTGAATCCTCTTTTCTTTCTCTCCCACTTTATTTTCTGCAGCTCCTCTTGGAACCTTAAAGGAAACGTTCAGTCTGATTAATAAAAAGTAATGTGTGTTGTAAATGCATAATAATTTTTTTTTTACTAATATACTTAGTCTTTTATGTGAGCAAAGTAATTAAAAGAGAACAAATGCAAAAAATAAAAAAGGACTGTTAAAATACTCACCTTATATTTTACTTACCTTAAAATACTTACCTGGTATTATACTAGGGGAATATATTCCCCCTTTTTCGTGTTTTTATTTTACCAGCGCATCCACCTCTTTCGTTTACGCGGATTTTAAACATAATCACGTTCATTACGGGGGCCAATGAGAATGCTCTCCGCAATAAGCGTGATAATGTATGAGGCCGGTGAAACAAGAAGAAGGAGCTGCGTGCTTGGCTTCTCAGTCAGCCAGATCTGTGAAGAAGCACTGGGGGAAGCTTCGGGTGCAGGCTAATTACAGCACACCTCATGCTGTGACTGTAATCAAATGGCTCTGTATAAGGTAAGTACTTTAACAGTCCTTTTTTATTTTTTGCTTTAGGTCTCCTTTAATTGTGAGTCCTGTGTAGGGGTACACAGTGCTTCTGTGTTTTCTTCCTAGTCGGAAGGATGCAGCATACTTTTGGCACCAACATAACAGTATCTCAGGAAGGTCAAAATTCATAGTTAATGACGTACCATTGACAGTTACAATAGTTACAGTTAAGGGTGTACACTGTCAGTAGCAATAGAGCCCTGATACTGGGCATTAGAGAGAGAGAGACCAAATAACTGTTTGTAAATAAAATGATCCTTTAACCTGGGTTATTTATTGAATGGCTTGAAAATTCTGAATATCCAATCAGAATCTTGCAAGTGTGCGAAATGACAGAGCTGCAGCTTTACAATTCATTTTTTTTCCCAAATTCCCAAGCTTGGGGATCAAGCCTGTGCAATGAAATTCCAAACTGATTAGGTGAAGATTAATAAGGAGACAGAGGAGGGGATGCTGTAAGAAAGACCATTAATTATATAAATGAAACCCCACTCAAAACAAGTAAATAATTTAAATCACAAAAATAATTTAACAGTAACAATTAGATTAGCAAATAACTGTTGTACACTGAACTGCCCCTTTAAATTCAGCTTCTGACCTTGTTACAGGGTTATTCAGAGCAAAGCAAAGTTTGAAATGAAAAAGGTGGCTTTTATTCAGCAGTTTAACACAAGCAGCTTACTTTTTATTATTATTATTATTTATTTATTTATTCTTCAGCAGGAAAATAAAAAAAATATACACTTAGGTATTTCACAGTCTCTGGGTTTCACACAAAAAAGGAACATTTCCCAGTTGGGGTACTGACTAGCTCTCTGTCTCAGGTTTCCCAGCAATCTCTCACAGCCTGTTTGTTTAGAAGTTGGCCTATGTATGTCTCTCTGGCTTCCAAAACTAGCAGGGCTGTATAACTCCGTACCCAGCTGATTAATCAGGAGCCTGAAGTCTAGAATGTTCTCCCCTGGAGCCCTAGGCTACCTGCGCAACTATAAATATGTGACTTGTTTATAAGGCACTCTGTCACAGATCTAATTAGGCTTTCTTTGGCATAATTAAATATTGATGTGCGTGCTTTATTTTCATTTTATTGTCATGGACAATAGATAAATTAACATTGTTATTGTTCTTTTTTCCACAGTATCTATAAAAAGTCACATCCCACTTCCTTACACATTTTTTTGAGAGTAACTGGCTGACTTTTTTAAATTCACACTTTTAACTACATTTGAGATACAAGTCATGAATCTAAAGATAGAGTAAAATCTGCCTGGGACACTTAGGAATTAATAACTGTAAATAAATTAGTGACACAATATTTTCATTGTAAATTAAAAGCATTCCTTTACCAATCTGGCAAACAGATTTTGTATACCTTAATGTGTAAATGAAAAGTCTTATCTCCTAAAGGACAACTAAAGCTGTTATACAAATTAGCCTTAAAAGGGGACATATTATTTTATGTTTCTCTTAAAATGTAATATGTGCTTAATTTACTGTATAATGTAGTAAGGTTGCTGCTTGAAATCATCCTACACCAGTGTCTGCATCTAAAGTCTGGAAAGGAGAGGGATGTTCAACCTACTCTGTGATCTCCTACTTTTTTGTATTGTAAGTTACGTTGAACAATCAGGCCTGATCTACTTCCAAACAGTATCCGCACTGTTTTAAACTACAGTATTTACTGGTTTGTAAACATACAATATAGCAATTTTCTCAAGTGGCATAGAGCTACTGAACTATTGCTGTTGTTCACATGCAGTTACATTACAGCAACCCTATCTTGTTTGTGGGATTTAGTTGTCCACTAGAAAACTGCAGCATTTGCTGCTTGCCTTCACTGACAATTAACTAGTACCCAGAGTTGTTATGTAGTTATTTCCTGTATGCACATAAAAGATCAAAATCTGTTGCATTCAAACCTTCTGTAAGTGTTCATCTGAATAGCCTAACCAAGCACAGGAAGTGGTGTAGGCTGGATAACCACTCTTTAGCATATGCTCCTCTGTAAATAAACAAAAACAAAACCATCTTAAAATTATAAATATAGTACTCATATTAATATACAATAGCCATTATAGTTGAAAACATGTATACTCATCAGCTTTACCGTAAAGGAACAGTCCAGTCTGTTTTTGAAACCCTTTTTTGTTTTTAAAAACGACCAATGGGACGTGAAACTAATGTACTTCATAAAAAGATTTTTATGTATTTATTTATTTTTTGGATTTGTCTTGGAATTGTGGCTTGGCTGGGGCCTTGCTCAGGCTTGCTCCTGAAATCATATCTATTGTCTGTAAGGTGCTGTGAGCATTTTTTGTATATATTGTTCATCCTTCTAAAGAACCATGTTAAACCTAAAAGAAAAAAAAGGATTTTTTTTTTAACCATGTTAAACCTAAATTGTACGCTAAGGGTGAAATATATTAAGGTCAAAAAAATTTTTTTTGACTTTTTCACCGTTTTTTTGCCCAATTTTTGACCTTAGTAAATTTTGCCCAAAGAGTACTGCTGCTAGATCAGTATTCATTTGATGATCCGCAGCTCAGGATCATCAGATAAATACATTGCTGCTCCTGATCACTTCCTGGTTATGTATGTAACATGGATCGTCACATACTACCTGCCCCCTTCTGAATTTCCATCAATCTGACCAACGTCACTCACATAACCAGGAAGTGAGAAGAAGCGGTGATGTATTCATCTGACTATCCTGGTCGGGGATTGTCAGATAAATACTAATCTAGTAGCAATGACGGAAATTTATCAAAGTCAAAAAGGTTTTTTTTGAATGCCCAATGCTGTAGAAACAGTGTACATTTTATTATGCCGGTATTGCCTTTTTACAAGGAAATCACTTTTTTCTGAATTTTTTTACCTCAAAAAGTTATTTTCGATCTGTGAAAATCAGCAAAACTTTTGATAAATATCCCCCTAAATTTAGTGTACTGCTGCTAGATCGATTAGTTTTATAGCTCAATATAGTTCTCCTTTGGTTTTGAAGACCTGACCACCCTGCAATGCAATGCAGTATTTTTATAGAATAACAGATGATAGCCACAGCTTGAAAGGGTTGTTTATAGCTCATAGGCCCACATTTATTTTTAACTGTATTTTTAACTCATGTACAGTGTGAACATATTACATGCTTATATTTGGAGGAAGTAAGGAAATAATCAGGGAGTACACTTACGCAAAGAAAAATAATCTTAACATGCTGAATTAACTGAAGCTAAAACCTGCAGGCATTTTCTTTATGTAACCAGTGATGCAGGATTGACTAATTTAATATTGGGTGACAATATCTAATTTTTCTTGGAATTGTGACTTGATATATTTGCCAAATGAGTCATCAGCCTTCTGTAACACATGCAAAAAGCAGCTAAAAATATATATATATTTTTTACACAGTTGTTCTAAATTATGCAGACATAAAACAGTTTTGATTTTCAGGGTAGTTGGATTAGTAGAAGGATGAATAGCGCAGCCGATGCTGACCTTTAAATGGTGAATAAATCAAAATAAATATATTTCTAGGGATGAGCTATTAAAGTAGTAAGGTTTGCCTGAGAAAACTACATAGTGCTTCCTGCTGGGCTAGAAGGTTTACATTATTATAGGTGATGTAAAAAGTAAGAGGACATGGATATCATCCAGCTGCCAGAAGTAACATTATACAAAACAAGGATAAATACAGATTAAAAAATTTAAAAAAAAAAATCAGCATAGCAAATCAGAATTGTCATTTTTTAAAATTTACATTATTACAAAATAGACACAACACTGTACAAAGTTTTATTTTATTGTATAAGGTACAGATTCATATATAGACATGACAAAAAAATTAGTCATGGGAATTGAACACCCAGGGCCGCCTCAAGGTCTATGCAATCAAGACTGCCACCTTGGCTTCCAAGTCTGGTAGGATTGCATTGGCCTCCATTTTTGGACTAAAACATATCTATACTCAATGCTTATTTATGTCTGGAGACACAGAGAACATATACAAACAAAACTAAAAAATACCACACTAACAGCTATGAAGGTACACAGCATTCAGAGCTGTACAAGACAGGGAGACCGTTCTGATCCATGACGGGTCAGATGTAAGGAAATATGGATCTCTTGCCAATAAAGGAACATCCACTTATTATACAATCCTAGTCTGAAGCCTGACTGACATCAGCAACTCCAGCTCCTACTGACTTAAACCCAGTCTGAATGTATGTTTTAGAGCATCTCCCTAACATGTTTTCCAGTTAGCCCACTCCGTCATCTTCCTGACTAGGCTACTCTAGAAGCTTCTACTCTGGCTTTCAGAGGTGGATAATCCATGATCTGAATTTATGAAGAGGGATGAGCCCATCGGTAGCCATTGTAACTACTACTGTGTATGTTCTGCCCTGTTCCCACATATTTTCATGGAAAACCATCCCACATGTCATAAATGCTTTGAGTGATGATCAGCCTCATCTTGCTGCCTTATAAAAACCAGGAGCAGCTTTAGCTCTCCTATGAACATATTATCCTGACACAATGGAAATCAGTTACTGCTTTGTCTGTAGAAGGCAGGCACAATTTTACATTTTGCTTTAAGCCACACATTTTGTTGAGAGGGCCCTGCCAGACATTGCTGCAAAGAGGCAATCTTCCCTTATTGGCCTTTTTTTTATTAAAGATTTTATGCTTCAAATACAACAGCAAAATTACCTCTTACTCTTTGCCCTTGTTTTCCATTTTGAAGAATTTCTATTAAAAAAAAAAAAAAGTCTGTCATTACTTAAATACCCCATGAAGATTCACATATTTGTCCTTATAGATACATGAGCATAATTACAAATACAGATTTATTATTTCCCTAGCATTATAAATGAAGCTTACCAATTGCCTCCTCTTCAGTCAGTGCATCTGAAATGTATCTGAAGTCTATACAGGATACCAACTGATGTGGATTCTGGCAATATAAGGCATGAGGATGTTTGAATGCTGCTGGCCATTCTCTACTAAAAACATACACCATGATTTATACCTGTAATTACCTGGGCAGAGTATGTAGAAAGGATTAAGATAGAATATATATATCCTAACATTTCCTTACTTCCTCCAAATATATATAAAACATAATCAACGTTGGAAGATTCACAAACTGCATAGCTCATAAGAAAGTATCTGTATTGCTTTCATGAATATCACCCATGCTTGAGTGTTAATGAAACTTATTTTAAATAAAATTGTGAAGAGCTTCTGTAAAATAATTAAAGTAACATACAACAGACGCCTAACTGATTGGTGTGCTATCTTATCTTTCTAGTTGATGGCAATGGCTAAGACTTGTATAAATAATTTCTGATCCATCCAGTCTGTAATGCAAACTCCTCCCCACACTTACAATTGGCCAAAAGATCAGCAGTTTGGATTGGCCACTAATCCTGCTAATGAAAGGCTTTGGACCAGACAGGCATCTGCTGAAGTGCATTGTTGTTGTTTTTTTATTTTACAGAAGGGCTTCACAATTCTATATAACTATGCATTACAAAAATGCATTAATGAGGAAGAAAAGTTGATAGAGTAATCCTACTGTTAAGGCTGTAGATCAAATTTAAGCAATAAGCATTACTGATAATGTCCCAGGCATAGAAAGATACAGTATATGCTTTAATTTTATTATTTCAATAGTATATTCAAAATAAATAATGTTCTCCTTTGCTGTAATTTTCTTCTGTATGTTTCCCGCTATTACTTCCTGTATTCTCTGGCTGCTGTCTTTGATCAGTGGCCAGATCATGCTCCATAAAATTCCTGCTCAAAAGCGTTATGGGGTGCTGGCCCCCATGCAAAACCAACACTAGGCCCCATTCCACAAATAATATGCTTACTGGTACCTGGAGAGCATTGCAAGTTGATATGATTGCATCCATAAAAACAAAATGGAAAAAAATTGTATCTTTTTTTAGGTAACAAGGCACAATGTTTTCTTGAAAACTAAACAGTTTGCTAGAGCACAGAGCAGGTTGGAACTATTTTAACAATCATTAAAGTGAATCAGACATTGAAAGGGCCCGAATCACTCATAAAATTAGAAATGTTATTGTGTCCATGTAGGTAAAACAACACCCATTCACAATGAAAGCATTAGTGCTATAAGAGGTTTTGGCCATAATCGTTGTTGAATTATGGTCTGTTTCAGGTGAAAGTTTCCCCGGAAGCAGACAATACCAACATAACAATAGTTCTGGATATTTTTTCTTCTGGAATTCATAATGAAATGATGAAATATAGTAGTCGCCTAGGGTGCTGCCTATGCTGCTGGGAGGGGAGGCACTGTCCTGCTGGGCACTCACTCCTTTCCCTAGCCCCGACTCACCTCAGCTCTACAGTAGCGCAGCACTCTCTCTCCTGCAATCCCTGAACAGGTCACTTCCTGTGACCAGTTCACAGGAAGTGACATGCTTGGGGATAGAGTGCTGTGCTACAGTAGAGCTGAGGTGAGGTTGGGGGAACACACAGATTTCATGGGCCTATGGCCTCATGAAACCTTGTCCGGGCCCTGCTTAATTCCTTTAAGACCCTAGGGTGTATGCGGTTTGGATCTAGTGATTTAAATCATGTTAAGACGATGCAGTACTTCATCCTGGGATAGACATTTAACATTTAAGGGAGCATTTAGTTTATTTCTTTTCATTTCACCTGACATTTAATTTTCATTTGTGAACACAGTGGAGAAAAACTTGTTTAATAAATTTTCTTTCTTCTGATCTGCCTCTACCATAATCCCCTTGTTATTTGTTAAGAGTCTAACACTTCAGTTTTAGTCTTTTTATTATTTATGTAATTAAAAAACATTTTGGGGTTTGTTTTACTGTTTTGGGCATTGAGTCTGTGTCCAACTTAGCTGCTTTTTACATAATGTATTTTGAACTGTACACCTTTCTCTTATGAACAATGTATCTCTCTAGGTTTTACTTCCCAGTCATAGCTATCATTAAGACATTTTTCTGTTATTCCCACTATATCATAATTATTGTTAAATATTAAGAATTCATTTCAGTCATTTTATTTGTTAGGCTTCTAGCATTTGTCATCATAAAATTTAGCAGTTTTTGTTTATTTTTAATTTTAACCCTGACTTTATCAACTATTCTAATACCTCCCTACATTCCACCCCTCCCCTTTCATTAATTAATCCTTGTTGCACACATTTTGCACAACAGTATATACCCTCGATCAGCTGTTCAAGCAGTACACTGGAAAGCATTGTTAATGCATGGAGCACATTATAAATCGGGAACTCAGAGGTAGTTTTAAGCAAGGTAGATAAAATAAAGTTACAAACTTATGTTCAGACAAAGACTTCATCACTAAATGCAATTGAATAAGCAATACAAATACCTCCCTTCTAAACTCCCTGAATCTCACACACTTAAGAAAAACACACGCTTGCAAGATCCCACACTCAATTTTTTAAAAAGCTTTTTAAAGCTTTTTCCCTTTTACTCAGCTTCAATGGGTGCTGCTAATGCTTCCTCTGGTTGCAAAAGGCAAAGGTTACAATCTGTCACAACACAAATCACATTTGACTCATCACAGTCTGTCTTGTCCATAGGCCCCCAATTATCTGATAATTACAAAGGCAGCCTGTTGCTGATTAATTTCATGTGCTTCAAGAACATCTGAAGTATTAACCAGATTGTTAAGAGATTTAAATACTGAACTCGTATGTGTAAGAAGACATGCGTTAATATGTTGCATTTGTAAACAGTGTTTTCTTGGCATCTTTGGAAGGTACGGAGGTGGAAAACAGGACAGTATTGATCATACTACATTTGAAGAAAATGCATAAATTGGGTGCTGAGGCAATCAAATGTGGAACAAACATAATCAAAAACAAGCAAAGGAGAACTCTTACCATATCAACCAACAGTTTCCACAAAGGCTGCAAAATATAAAGGCAAAACATATCTAATTAAAGGAGCAGTAACATCAGTAAATGAAAAAAATCTCATTTGACTTGGCAGTAATTTAAAAATGAAACTTTTTTGTTAGCTTTTTTATTTTTTAAGATGAATTTATGAATTTTATTGCTTTCTGTCTGTTTATATCTTTACAGCAGCCATGTTTTATGTGTTGCTTAAACAAACTGCACCAAGGGCAAAAGTTATTAAACTCAGAAAGACCATTCATGGTCTTTCTGAGTTTGCCGAGTGAAATCTCGCATTGTTCACGTGAAATTTTTTCACGTTTTTGAGATCAAATTTTTTTTTTATCTTGATTTTTCAAATATTTTCAATGGAAAGACAGCCAAACTTTACATTGGTAACTTGGGGCCACCTTTCCATTGAAAATTTAAAAAAAAAAAAAAAAAAAATCGAGATTGAAAACTCGAAAAAAAAGTCTTGCGAGATTTCACTTGGTAAACTTAGAAAGTCCGAGAGCGGTCTTTCTGAGTCTAATAAATTTTGCCCCAAATGTAATTGTTTTCTGTGGAGTTTTAGATAATACATATTCATGAAGTGCCCCAGATAGCCCAATTTTAAAGTTAAATATTATACTTTTAGATACCATTTAGAACTTTTGTAAGGATATATTTTGCAACATTTGTGTGTAATGCAGACAAGTGAAGTCTGATCCTTATTCCACTAGTCGGAATTCTGTCAACATTTTGCTACAGTTATGAAGTCACATTTGGACGATGCACAATCTGGGAAATGAAGTAAACAAATGCAAAATAGCTTTGTACCATGTTGTGGCCATTTTTTTCCCAATGCATTATTCATTTGCGTGTATTTTTTCACTTTCAAAAATCAATGTTTACATTTCATTGTACTGATATGTGAAACTTAATGAAGTATAAATAAATGGTAACACCAAACAGACCAACAAGAGGGACACCATGCCCTCCACATATAGGAACAAAATATAGGTAGCTGCGTCCATGGAAAATATTTAATATGCCGTCTTCAAAAACAAATCCGTGCAATACAACGTTTCAGGAAGGACAAACCTCTCTTCCTGCTCACCTGAGGAAGGGTTGTTTGTCCTTCCCGAAACATTGTATTGCACGGATTTGTTTTTGAAGACGGCATATTAAATATTTTCCACGGACACAGCTACCTGTATTTTGTTCATGTGAAGCTTCAGAACACTTTTAAAACCTGTTTTAAGAACTAACATTAATGCTGAACTCAGATTCCTGAGAGGCAGTTGCAAATTTGTATGAAAAATGTTAGCAATTCCCAATTTCAACAATAAAGTCAAAATTATCGTTAGGTGTAGTTTTAATAAATTGTGGTTATATTTAGAGTAAATTTTCACTATCACATTGATTGATAACACTGATCACACTCAATTAATACATTTCCCTTAAATTCTGTTCTCTCTCTCCCAGGACCTGCCACTGTGCTCCAATCCCACACAGGTTCCCCTGTTTAAATTTTGCTCCGCAGAATTGTCACAATGTGTATCTCAGCGCTGAAGCCTTTATCTGTGCAGAGATCTGATGTCATGATTCATGGTCTAATCCACTGATAGCCTGACATTCCTGCTGGCTGCCCCTAAGTGGATAGGGGAAAGACTTCATTGCTGCACAGAGAGATTCCTATCACATTTAGAAATCCTCCTGCTGTGGCGCTGCATATAAAATAATAATTCAGGTTTTTAGGAGGCAGACTTGCGGGTCACATAAAACGAAGTAGCAGGCCTTGTGTTTGACATGTGTGGGTCTTGGTGGCCTCAAATTCCTGAGATTGAAATCTAGGTATGCAAACAGCTTTTAAAGCACAACATAAGCAATATTTGTAACTTTACTTCAAATATTCTTCTTCTCATGCATAGAAATACTTCCTACCTTCTTTTCCTTTTTAGCCCATAAATCCCACACTGCATTTAGGACAGCGGCAGTGGCCAGATGAACAGCTCCTTTTTCTGGGCCAATCTAATAAAACAAGAACAAAATAAAATGATAACAATACCACCCAATCTAAAGCATCAGACCACATCATTATTTGCACACTAGAAATCATTTCTCAGAAGACTTAAGTCTTTTGCTGGAACCAAAAATATCAGATATTTAACATGTGGCTGTTCTTAGGAGGCTGACATAAGCACTTTCCTTTTTGTGGTATTAGTCAGTTAGCCAAGACACGGAAGATCATGGGATGTTCTCCAATCTGTCTGTTTCTACTTTTAACCCCCTAATTCTTTATTTCAGCTCCTAAATCCTTATGCAAGAACATGTTATGGATCTCCATAGTAAGTGAGCCCACATATCCCTATTATTGTGCTTAAATCTTATTATGGAGACATTATTATGTATCTGATCAATTTTAATACAAGTATATTTTTCACTGCATCGTTAAAAGATCTTGGAGGAGGATTATAAATATTTAAAAGAAATCTTTTGGTTTTGTAAATGGAAGATGATGAGAAGAGCAAAAAAGAAACTGATTGAAAATGATTGCCTTGGACTAAAGGTATGCAAAAATATTAATTTAAGAAAAAAATGAATGGGGAAAACATCTGAACAGAAGAATCAGCACAAGGATATGACATCAAAATGTGGATATGACTCAACAAATGAGATTTTCTTCCACAATAGTCATAGTAATTGAATAAGGACTGGAAGATAAATCATCTGACTGCTATTACAGACATTTATGTGATTAAATGTAATACAGCAATATAGGAAAGTTTTCCAGTCACAGTTGTGCATAGAATTCCAATATGCTGTGCAGGCCTAGATATATTAAATGGTCTCTGGGCTAGAGCTCCTGGAGTGATCTGAATCTGATTGGAGTACAGTTTGTCTTTAATAATACATTTCACACCTGCTGGCCTTAAGCCTATGGTGGCAGCTGCTGGTGGTTGTACAGATGAAATATGACTTTAAATTAGTTAAGAGTGAAGTAAGCCCAAAGAAGCCCAAAAGATTCACAATACAGAGACAGTAAAAGTAATCTTAAAACTAAGTGCTTGCTCTCTGGTGCAAAAATAGCATCAGTCTACAAAACCAAAGAGGGAAAGAACAACCCTTGCTTAGAAAATTATGGAAAGGGACTTGAAGATCCCATTTCTATGCCCATGTGTCTAACTGTACATCCAGAGCTGCTGGTTTGTAGAAGAGACACTTTTTTTATCCTTCTTAATTCCGACAAACACATTTTAATATTATTAGATCTCATTAGCCAAATTGACTCTATGCACAGAGCCCCTCATGCATTAAACCTGTGTAGAAGGAACTGGACAACTCACACATCAGGCTTAAGACTTTTTGCACGTGACTCTTGAGAAAGGGCAAAAGGCCCAAAACATGTTTTGGTGAATTTTCCATAAAATGTCTTTATGTAGTTTGGTACAGTGCAGAATTCAGTCAAAAGACAAAATAGAGACAGCTTTAGCATCTGATGTTTACAGTTCACACAACTCATTGTTCATTTCAAATGGAAATGGTTTCGGCCTCCTATGCCAGATGTTGCTTTCAAGCCTGCTCTCTCTGCACAGTACATAAAATATTTTATCTGTGCTTCACTTGTTTTAATTGAATAATAATGACCTTGAAGCCAGATATTCTTCTGTCAGAGATTGTATTGGGAGTATAGTGATGGTCAGGACTATGAAAAAGTGTTGTCTGAACTCTAATACTTTGACCATGAGACTCAGTTATTAGCTAAAGTTAAAACTATTTGTGTATTGAGCTCCTTTATGGAAGGTTTTCGTTATTGTAGAGCTCTATCTTGTCACTGAATATGGCACTTTCCATCCAGAAAGCTTCTAGTGCGCTGAGTTCTGTCTCTTTGGGCCTCCGTTGGCTGGTGAGAGACCCAGGTACAAGCAGACTCAACTGGCCAAGATAGGAAAGAGTCAATGTAGACCTTACTTCTGAAGTTGAGAGGGAGGGCTGGCTCCAACCATAAGTGATAGTGGACTAATTATCTGAGCGGTCATATAAAGGCTGAGCTCCTATTGTTGGGCCCATAGTAATTATGGCTATAGACTAGGGTATTATTGACTTCTTAGACTGCAGTAATTACTCTATAATGCAAATAGTTATACAAATGAAAGTCTAAAGACTCTACATAAACATACCTCCAAGAATTTCATAATAAAAAAAACTGGGGCATTTCTGTTTTTTTTTCCATTTGCAATAACAGCTTCTAATATTAATTATATGGCATTGTAGAATTATATTTCACTGATGAAAACATACCCATCTGAGTTGTCCATCACTTGTAAGCTGCCGGTAAAACCCCCTGAAATTATTAACAATGTCTTCAAGTGCTTTTCCAATGACATGTCTGGAGAGAGCTTGTATAGCACACACCACTGCAAAAGAAAACTAGAGGTGTAATAACAGGAAAGTACCATGACAAGCTGTTTTCTAATCTATTTTATAACCACCCTGAGCTCCTGACAAAAAACTGAATACCTAGCTCTCTTTTCCCATTTATCCATACAGTCATTTAGACAATTTAGGCAAACTAAATTATGCCTAAAAAAACAAAGAAATACAAACCACTCAAACACAAAATAGTAAAGACAAATTATTATAAAATATAAACCCTCGAGGAATACCAAATAACTGACATAACTGATAGTAAAAGTCTTCACATTTCTGTGCGTGTAACATTTTTCTACTATTGAAAACAGTGCATCATGGGAGGGGGAGTGCCTTTAATAGTGCATCACTTCATCATGCCCTTCATCTATAAATAGCTGGAAGTAAAAGTCAGCAGCTTCTTCCCCCAAAGTGAAAATCTGTACGATATGTGAGTAGAGTTTTCCTCTAGTAAACAAAAAATATTTGAAATCTTTTGTGGAGAAGATACATGATGCAATGGAATTGTGGTAAAATCACATCGAACCATATTGGACATACAACAGACAAAAAGGAAGAAGATTAAAAAAAATAACAAGTCTGATACAGAGAAAAGATGTTGTTTTAGTTGAGAACAAGCAAGATCAGGCCAGTTTAGGCAATATTGTGACATGTGAACTACCTAAAGCCTAGTTTCATTTTAGAGCTGACTCATAAACATAAAACATCATTCATGATCAAGTTAAAGAGAGAGAGAGAAAGAAAGAAGCCTGGTGACCCTAATTAAACTCAACAAAATATTCTACTGAAATACAATATCTGGGTTTCATGAGTTAAAACAATACAAGTATATGTAACCAGCACCAAAAGGATAACTAGAAACCAGACTTTAAGGTAAAACTGTCACAATGGAGCATATTTCTGAAGAGTCAAGTGAAGCACCTATGTAAGTTGACTTCTCTGCTTCTCTTTGCTCTGGCAGTGTTTGTACAGAAGCTTTTCAAAGCATATTGCGGCAGTTTAAGCAAATGGTATCTTATATCAACAGCTCAAATTGTTATTCCAGAATCATAATTGCTAAACCGTATAACAGATAATTAAAGAGCTTGCAGGGTCCTATTGGAACCTAAACTCTCCTTGGATACCCCATCTCCTGCCTCATAAATGCTTCTAAGGTGTTGAATTGATCTGCCTGTGTTAAAATGTGTCATTGATTTCATATGCCATGGCTAGATTTCTCTAGTTATATACACAATATCCAACCACATAGTTTAATGTTTCTACTACCAGGCATGTTGGGGCTCTGATCAATATAGAAAGCATGCCAGAATTTTATACAGAACCCTATTCTGTTTAAAAGTGGCCCTGTAAATGGGATTGAAAGCATTGCTTATATTCATGCAGTTAAATATCATACTTCCTGGACAACATTTACAATGTTTGTAAGCACATATTGACTGTATAGTAATTATAAAGGCATTTGGTGCATTGTCATTGTTGGTGTTACCACCTGCTACAAGTTATAATAATAGTTAGAATAATTTGTGCACTTAACTCACCAACTTCTGTGCCCTTTCCCAAAGTAAAAGTTAATCCATGCCCTTTTAAACCATCATCAGCATCAGTTTCTATCACAACATATGCAGCAGAGTAGTCTGGGTCTGTGTGCTAAAAAAAAGAACAGCAGTCATTCCCAGGAAGTTAGAAAAAGACTGAAGTATTAGAAATGCCTTCAGTAGGTGTATGTATGCCCCAATCACAAAATGTGGGATACTTTCAAACCATCTCAGCTTCTACTGGGTTATGCAGGGGCAAAACTTCAGAACCTGCAAGCTCTGTGAATGCAGGTTGCGCACAAGGATGGGTTGGATGGAGGGGCTTTCAGCTGTCAGTGCAAAGATAAGATATAGTATTTAAGGGACAGAAAGCTAGGTACTGGATGTCCCAACCTTTTCAAGGAGTTTAGGGAAATGCCAATGTGATTGTCCAGGGTTCCTCGTCTGGATAAGGATCAGTTAACGGGTTCATATTTATAAAAGGCAGTACAGGTGGAAACATTATTTCACTGCACCTGCAAGATACTAAACGGTAGCAGGAACAGTATCACATGGAAGATAATATCACATTTTTGCTCCAGTAACCAAAATAATGATTAATGTGCTATGTCAGAGTTTAATAAAGTAACCAACCAGGACCAGTGCCATAGCCAGGTAAACCTATATTTTCCACAAACTGCCAGGAATAGATGAGGGACTACAGCAAATAATTTATAGTATGCATCAATTTACTGTGGCCAAATGATGTTTCAAAATGGTAATCCTGGATATTTTGGATACACAATAAGATATAAATTATGTAGCATTTTAAACCAAAATGTTCCCCCTCCTATTCCCATATATGTTAACTATCCTTTAAAAGAAGGAGATGTTAAATATGTTTTGTACAAGGCTGTACCAAAATGTATTCAGATATTCATTAGGCAATCTTGACTTGTATGTATTTCCCCTACCTTAGTGGGGTCCTTTCCATATTAGCCCCAACTTCTTACTATTGCCCAATCCTGTTGTGTTATTCTTCATCAATCGTTTCTTCACTTCTCAAAGAGTCTTTTAAACTCTCTCTCTCACACATACACATTCCAAGGAGTACATACGGAAAGGATAATGGGATTTGTCATTCACAGCTCTATTGGTGTCAAAGTCTATAGCTCTTATAGGCAACAATTTGCAGCGTGCAGTAGCTCTGCATTCACTAATGGCAATTGGACACTTATCTTTCTAGGATGCATTTTTTCCTTTCTCTCTCTTTCTGTTCATTCCCAAACTCCTCCAATCCTCAGCATTACCTGCCTTGCTAATACTACATTTATGAACTCACCAACTGGTTCAGTTTTTTAAATCAGTTTTTCTTATATACATTAATCCAACAAGACCTTGCAGTTGTGGTGATGAGCTATGTACATGCCACTTTTTCTACCTCCTGGAGTTAATAAAGCTTTAAAGAGTAAAGTACAGCTTTATTCATCTTATTAGAAATTGTATATGAGACTCTTTCTGTAGTTCAGGGAAATTTTTCTAATTTTTATTTTTTTTCCACTGTGGTCTACAGGTTACGGGAACAGCAAAAGGCCTTACACATTTGACATTTGTACCTTCCCAGGCATTCTACACCAACCAAATGACCACTGTATGGCAGCCATCTTATATTATATGCCATGTCATTCCTAATCAAATGTTCCAACCCAGTGGTGACTTGGCTGACATACAACCTGTGAGAAATCCACACAGGATTAATAATACTTTAAGGTAAAACACAGATTTGTTGGCTAGTGGGGATTTGTTGGGCTTGCTGCATGCTTAAATCTATTAAACATAAACTGAAACAATACTTGGCCCCTCCCCCCCACTGAGGATGCTGACCAATTAAACTTGTTAATGAAGATACATTGGTTTTCTCCCCCCCCCCCCGAAGAGATAGCAGGATTCCTCTCCCTACAGACAAAAATGGGAAGTGATAATGAATGGGAGTAGGAGGTAACAGACACTGTAGGATTTGTATGAATACCCTGAGACTAAGGCTAGGGAGTTAATCTCGAAAGTCTGAATTGTCCCATAAAGGTGTGAACTTGCCAGCTAAAGAAAGATGCAGTAGACTGCTACTGTCGCAGTCATATCTTTATAATGAAAATATTGTCGCAGCTGCGACTTTACTATGGAAAAATTGTTGCAGCTGTAACTTTAAAAATGGTCGCATTCGTGACTTTACAATGGGAGAATTGTCGCAGTCGTGGCTTTGTGATGGGAATCCACTGTTTGAGAATTCGACAGTCAAATTTGGACTAAAGTCTGAATTTTTGCGTATAGGTGCGAATTAGCCAGAAAAAGACAGTCGCAATAGGCTGCTACTGTCGCAGTCACGTCTTTATAATGAAAATATTGTCGCAGTCGCAACTTTATTATGGGAAAATTGTCTCAATCTTAACTTTAAAAAATTGTCGCAACTTTACAATGGGGAAATTGTCACGGATTTGCTAAGGGAATCCGCTGTTTAAGAATTCGACAGTCTAATTCGCACCTTAGTGAGTAACCCCGTGTGTCCCATAATGTCAGTTAATAAAACTCCTGTATTTCTGTAAGTGTGGTTTGTCTTGGTAATAGTTTCATCTGCTAATTCTCAGTTTCCTGTCCTGACATAAAATTGCAAACTACTATATTATAAAGACCAGGGGGGTAATTCACTATAGTCCGAAGTGAGGTGCGGAGTGTTCGGCTCACTTCGCACTGACTGATCTGCGCTCGCTGGTGTCCTACACGCGGACATCAGCGAGCGCATCTCAGTCAGTCCGATGTGAGGCGAGAACTCCGCACCTCACTTCGGACTATAGTAATTCGGCTCCCAGATCTTCTGAAAATCCCACAAGGCAAATGTGGCTGACATCAGCTTGATCTACTTGTTCAGACTGCCCTTTGTAAGGATGATTTTCCCGTGTATAGCACATCAGAATACATTCATGTTGGCAGACAAATGTTTAACCACCTCTTTTATAACTTTTCTTCGTGATTTATTTCCAAAAAGAAAGTGGAAGGTTGCATTAGGCAAACCTAAGGTTAATGTGAACAGAACTGTTTGCAACCTGCAGCTTTAATATTAACTTTTCAGCTATGCCCATTCTGTTTATTTTCCCTGTCTGTTCAAAAATGTTCCTCACTGCATACTGAATGCAAAATCTAAATTAAATTAGCTTAAAAACAAATGGAAACTGCAATTGAAAACAAGGAGCCAGTGTAGGAGACAGACAGTGGAGTTTGTTAGCAAGTGAATCCAGCAGGAAGTGAAGGAAGCTGGGCTTGATTACACTCACGTCCAGAGGCAAACTAGAAATTATTTTGAATGACCCAGTTTAATATAGAATGTCAAAATATTACAAATAATCTGCAATGCATCCAATTTAGATTTCAAAAAAATGTAAACAAACCATCAGGGTGGGTTTGTTCAGTTCATTTTACAGGATTTTTTACCCAGAAATCTGTGTTGAAACACACTTCAATGTGATCTTACCATAGCGTCTGATCCATGGTGATCTAGAGATGTGGGGAACCTGACATCAGTCACATGGAGCTTAGTAATCTTCCCAGCAATCATAGTGAGATACTGATGTCAACAAACAGTCCAAATTCCTACTAGCAGGCAGACACAACTAGCTGTGGAGGAAGCCACACCTACTATATCACAACCTCTGTACTCATTTGTCATTAGCCCCTCCCACTCAATGTCTGCTAAACTCTTGTGCAAGCTGGGAAACAAAGAAAAAATTATTTTATTTTTTTGTCACATCAGCGCATGCTTTAAAGGTATTCCAGTCTCGCGAGGCGACTCGAGTGGTCGCGAGGAGACTGGAATACCTTTAAAGCGTGTGCTGACCTATGGACTAATTGCCCAAATTAACCCTCTCCCACAGTTTATCTTGTACTGCAATTTGATGAATTGTTTAAC
>WMED01000996.1:0-30002 GCA_019650415.1 Pipa parva
AATCCAGAGCTAACCAGATTCGTTTTTATAGGGATAAGCAATTTGACTTTAGTAAATGTGCCCCCTAGGAGCCTGGACAAAACTGAAGGTGGGGACCCATAAACTGGTATATTTGTCAGAGGTGGGTGCCATGGAAAGTATGTGAACTGAATGGGTCTGTTTTTAGAAGGTGCCCCCTAGGTATTAGTAGCCCTGAGCAATGGCCTAGTTCACAATCCCTAAAACTGGCCATGTTGTTCATGTGCAAATCTATGTGCAAATGCACAGGGGGGAAGTGAATGCAACAGCTACAAAAACCAAGGTTTGTGATTGGATGTAACCTTCTCGTGTTAAATTCACTAGTGTGAAAGTGGCCTAAGAATCATTTCAAAATTGGTTGCCATTTTTTCCCTAGGGAATGTAGCAGTTTTATTTTATTTTAACAATCTAGAACTGTTCCTTGTGCCTTTACGGTCGAGTTCTACTTCCTGTTCTACCAACAAATTGCATTGTAGGAGTTACCAACATTTTTTTTACAATACAATTTATTATATTGCAGGCATCATTGAATTTTACAGCAATAGTATTTGGAGATCCTGTTCTAAAATATGTAGCAGTTTAAATATCCCCCCATTTATTCTTTAATTTTTCACTAAAACACCACTAGGGGGCATACAACTATCTGCCAGTATGAACTGTAAATATTTTTTTTTCAGAAATAAATTCAGGGAATATCAACCAAAAAAAAAAAAAAAGATTTCTACTAAAAGTTTTATATATATCACAGCCAACCCATCCTTAGAATTTCCAATGATAGATGAAACTGATTTCAATAGTATCTTTACACCAATAATTTTTCTACATACACAAGCTTGATATATTGGAAATATATATATATATATTATTACATACCTGTTTCAGGGGTTTGCTGATGCATATAATTTATTACTGATTGGATGTTACTTTAATCTAGAGACTCACTGTTCATTTCTTTAATTCCTTTCCCAAAATACATTTTTTTTCCTCTTAACCAATGGGAACATCAGGAATAGTCTGTAAAATATCTATACAATTGGTGGTCTTGTTAGTCTTGTGGGATTCTGGAATATGACAGCTGTGTGCAAAGATAAAGTTAAACCCCATGTTTGTGCTTTAATGGTTTTTATTGTGGCACTGTTATATTTGAGACAATGGGATTTGGGGGCTTATTCAGAAAAGTCACTTAAGGTGTAAATTCACATTTATTCATCACTTCCCCACATTTGTGTATTCAGCAAAAGCCCCAATGTAGCGAATTGAAGACCAATTCCACTGCTTACATTAGTCGCACCACTTTGTGCACCACTTTGTGCACACAGGAATTTTGCCTATTCAGCAAGCTTTGGAGTCTGCCACAGTAGTGAATTTGACAAGGTGTATATTGTTGCATTTGCCAGATTAAAGTGGTGAATTATGGGGCTGATGGCAGGGCTGCTACTGTTCGATTGACTACACCACACTACTCAAGAGATTGCTACTGACGCGCTTGTGTCTTCGCTATAGGAATTCTCTGTTTAGTGAATACGGAGTAGTAGACTTTTATAATAAATAGGTGTTTTCTGTATTTTGTTTACTTTCTGTAGATTAAAAACTGTTTGTTAATTTGAAAAAGAAACTTTAGTTACTGTTAGTAATTATACAGGCCCTTAGGCAATGTTAATATACTAATAATATCTGACATTATATATTTAGGTAGGTTAAAAAAATGCAATACAAAAAAAACCCATCCTTTCACTGAGCACATGTGCATATTATGTTTTACTGAATACAATAAATATATAGACTGCTAATAGGTAATGCACATAGAAATCCCCAGCACTGCAATAAATAGCAGTCATAAGAAATGCTTTTACATAGAAACAGAGATCTGCTCTGCAGTATTTAAAACCAGTTTACAGTGAAATGTGTTACTGGGAAGCAGTATTGGATTACAAATTCTACCCTTGATTGTAACACGTAGAGGAATTGCTTTAGGGAATCTGTACAGCACAATGCTCTGTTCTGTTTATTGGTTGTGATAACAATCTCCTTAGTATTTATTACTTGACTTAACATAACTTTCATACGCTTTTCATTTGCTTTACTGGCTTCTGGAATTGCCTTTTGTGATACATCACTGAGAAGGAGAAATGTGAAAAAGGATACCATAATGACCCTGAAAATTGGTGTATTATTGTTTATGTACAATGTGGTGTTCTTTGCTCAGAATCAGTTTTTGCAGTACATCACATATTGACATAATGACCTTAATCTTACATTAGACTAGTCAATGAGTAAGGTCATTGCTGACTGACACGTCAGACTATCGGGGACCGCTTCTAAGCTGTTGCGCGTGATTTGACCTCTGGACTAAAGACTATGGTTTATTCTTTTGCCTGGTGTGCAGCTTTACCTACAAGCATACCTGGGAACTTTCTGAGATCCAGAAGATATGATCCATTAGAACTTCGATACCTCATTACTTTTTTGTTACACAGCACCATCTGACCCTTATTTCTGTCCTTACGGAACCCCTTGAATGGTGTAATCAAAAAAATATTCAAGTTTGGACTGTATGGAACAATAAGGCCACTGCCACTGTATCATTCCTGTTAGTTTCGAGTTATCATTGTGTAATTTGGTCAACGTTACTCCAGGTTGCTTACACTGAGGAATTGGCTATAGACCATAAGATCCAGAAATCTGGGTCAAAAATCATGAGTCTGAAAGAAAAATCCTGAGAATTCCCAGGTATGCCTTCTAGTTTCTGATTAGCTGGACTGAGAATTAAACATTATACACCCTGGGTAAGGCCTTACTACTTTTGATATATGTGTGACAACTGATTTTTTTTTTTTTAAAGTTGGTTTGAAGGAGCCATATTTGTATTTTTTTTTTTATCAGATTAACTGAAAGAAAGTCAAAAATGAACATGTGGAATAAGATAAAGTAAAGTACGTATGAAATCATATGTGACGCTTTTATTGATATTTTGTTAGTACTGACTCTTTATTAATTAAATCATAGTAATGAATTTTGTAGAGCAGTAGTTAATATTTTAAATTTAACTTCAACCAAGAGCAGGGAAACTATTGTAGAGTCAGCAGTAACCATTTAGTCCAACCTTTATCAGCACCCGTGTTACAGTTGCTAGGTCTACTAATGCAGTGATGTTTCTCCATCAGATGGTCAGATATGTGATCTCCTCTGTTTAAGAGAGTTTAGAAAAAGAACAAATTCATTGGCTCCTCCATCTTTGTTTGTTGTAAAAACTATAGAGAAACCTCAAGATATATTAAGATAGTGAATTCATTGAACAAACAAAGTGGAGATCCAATTGCGTATGGGGGAAAAAAAAATGGTGTTAATGTGGGAAAGTACATGACAATTGAAAGTCACTAGTTTCCTCACCCTCATTATGGTTTATATTAATTATTGTTTATTTACATTACAAAGAAAGAAAAATGTGATATAACTGTTAAAATAAAGGGAAAAAAAAAAAAAGAAAAAACCACACTATGCAGAAATAATGGCTAGAAAATCCCAAGAATGACAAAATGTAATGTTTATAAGGTTTATTTTTCATGTTCAAATTTATTAACAAGTTACAATGTTTAATTTCCCTTTTTCTTTTCTGTACCCCACCCTAATTGACAAAATATTTCATTAATAAAAAATAATATTGAAAAAAAAAAAGATAGTGAATTCAGTCAGGATAGCATGGGCATCCCTTTTACCTGGCAAGTCTGTGTCTGTCTATGTGTGTGTGACTGAATAGGGAAACTAGATTGTAAGCTCCAAGGGGCAGGGACTGAAGTGAATGATGATCCTCTGTAAAGAGCTGCATAATATAGTAGCGTTACTGTATATAAAAAATGAGCAAGATACAAAAAGAAAAAGAAAAAAAAAGTAGAACAGATTGAGATAGTATTTCTAGTAGTGGCAAAGGACCAACCAGGGATAATAGTGCAGGAAAAGGATTAATAATTTCCTAAGAATAGAAATGATTATTTTTAACATGGAGTTTATTTAGTACAATCAGCTTACCTTCATACCAAAAATAAAAGCACATTACAACTGGTTTCTATAAATTAAAATCATTTCATAGCATTTAGAGATATTAGTTCTCAAAAATCCCTTAAAGACTGAATTTCCTCTCCCATATACTTATTATATGATTTGTAAAACATACAAAATTAATTTTTATTGGTTAAAAATATCATTTAAACTATTTGAATATTTTTGTTTTAATAAGCCGAAAGGGAGGGGCATCTTTTCCTTTATTAGAATTCCAAATTACATAATGCCAGCTGCATTGTTGCCAGAAGACCAGCCTCTCCCAAGGCATGGGCAGTGGTGCCAGTCTGTTGTGAGAAGGTGCTGGCTAACTCCCCTTTCTTCATGTGCTCAAACAAAACAAGGATAAACATACTACCCTCACTTACTTTTGGATTCTCCGTAAAGCAGTTTCTCTAGTTTTTCTCACGTAGCAGACATTAAATGTCTTTGATCTCTTCCTGCCACGTACGTGGTGCAGTCATGGGCGCTACTTGATATCTTTTGTTCTCGTGTGCTATATATTTAAGGGAGCGATAGATCACTATGTTTATAATCGACATAAATGTCTCTTTTGTTGCCAACAGTCAACTACTGCTTTTTCCTGTTAACATTCTCAGAGAAAAAAAAAGTTGTATTACACAGTGCCTAACAAAAATGAAAAGTGTAGCTCTTTGTTTTCTTATCTGGCAGCAGAAGCATGTTATCTAGAGAAAGATATCTACCAGTTTTTGGTTTTTTAGGCATCACTGTTCACAGTGGTCATTTTTTGTTTGACTGCATCATCTTTTCATGAACTTCTGTGATTTTATGTTATGACTTAATAAGTTCTCTGATATCATAACAGAAATAAAATATTATCTGGAACAAATTGTAGTTATCCAGGCTTCGAAATGCAATGCTAAGACTTACAGCTCTCAAAACCACCTTACAAACACTTTCCCAAATGTCAACTAAACATAAGTATCAGACTAAGACAGCTTGTCTGAACCCATATCGAATCCTTATAAACCCAGTACTTATATCCGTAGGGGGTGAGGTCAGCAAGAAGACTTCATTCAGGCATTTTAACAACATGGGGCAATCATATAGAGCAGTGATGCCCAACCTATGGCCCACGGTGCTATCTAGCCCTTTAAAGCTTCTGCCCACAGTGAAGGAAATCAGCAACAGTTGGGAGGACCTGGTCAGCTTATTATTGAACAGGATGTCAGTTCAGTAATATGCTGTTTGCAGTATCTCACAATTGGGTGGAACGCTTCCCCACATTGTTAAGACCCTTACTTCTGGGTTCGTTATGTGTTGGAACGCATATGTGTTCCATTAGTCAGTGCCAACTGTTGATTTATATGGCCCCCAAGCTGAAAAAGTTTGGGTATCACTGATATAAAGAGGTCTAATAACCCATATCTACCCATGAGAAGTTGGCTTCATATTCATGACGCCATTCATGTCATGCTCTCAGGGGGTCCCATAACAATTTTTCCATTGTAAAGTTGTGACTGTGACAATATTTACATAGTAAATTTGCGATTGCGACAATATTCCTATCATAAAGTTGAAACTGCGACAGCAGCTGTCTATTGTAATGAATTAGCTGGAGAATTTTGACAAACTGAGCTCACAAGGTTCGCCATCACTGCCCTATACCAATAAATGATTACAGCTTATTTTTTACTTTGTTTACTAGACCTCTGGAAAGAAAACCCCTGTTGATTAATTCTTCTGCTTGTGTTCAAAGGAAACTGGCCTTGCCAAGTCTTATTACTTTTCTCATAGCAATATTTCACTGTTAAGCTCTACTTATGGTGTCTTCCTAGAATGAGAGATTGGAAAGCAAAGAATTCTAGGCATTCCACCCTTAATTCCTATTTATTTTCTTATTTCTAATGGTGACTGGGCTGATATAAATCTCTACAAAAAGTGAAGCAAAAAACACAACCCACAAATTGTGGGTAAACATAGTAGGTAGTGTCTGTGGTCTCTTGTTTTTCCATGCAGTAAAAATCACACAGAGGGCATCTCCTTTGAATTCTATCTTCCTAAAAAAAATTCCTTACCCTATGCCCTTAGATCTAAAGTACCAGATTAATGATATATCTTTTCTATTACATTTTTCAGATACTTTGCAGACACTATTACCAGTAAAAGAGATAATATCACAGAGCATCAAGAAAAGAAGTTCAGTGGCTTTAAGATGACCATCTATTGATTAGCTCTACAAAAAGTGAGGTGCATTCCAAATATGTTAAACATCTATTGCACAGCCTGAAATGTAAACAGCACCTAGCACATATCTGTAGTCGTGTGTACGGAGAGTGTAACCCTTGTCTAATGATCAATGGGAAAGGAGACCAGGTCACATCTTCTCCTACTGTTCAAAGGGAATGTAATACTTTCATTAAAAAAAAGATATACTTTTCTTAATGGGATGCTGTTTTCATCTCCTTATTATCGGGGTAGACATTCTTGCCAGTAATTTCTAAATTGATAATCAATGTTTGAAGAAGTGAGATTCATTGTGTGACTAATATCCTCTCTTTTTATGTGTCCCCAACATGCCACACTTCTTCTTTGCTTGCCCTGTCCTCTAGAAATAGTTCCAAAGGTAAGTGTTAGCCTTCAGAATCTGTGGTAACTGGTAGTTTCAATGAACAGTTAAAGCCTGTTCTCTCCAAGAGAGAGTGTACACTCCTGTACACTCTTGTAGCATTAATCAGTCAGACATCTGTAAAGCAATAAAGGACATGCACTCCACAGCTATGCTGAAAACCCTTTATTGGGTATTACATGCTTCAGGCTGAAACATGAAATACTGCTGGAGACATACGCTGCATTATGCCAGATCTACATGTCTAAAATACAGAGGTATATCTTATCAACTAACCTTTCTCCTCAGTAGCTTAGTATTCATACAGGTCTATGGTTATCCAAGGTGTGTTTAAATTCAATGCAGCTGAAATTCTCACTAACTTCAGATGGTTCACTCTTCCATTACTTTGTTATGGAACAAATTCTTCTCTCAAGATCCTTAATGAACCCTTGATTTTACATTTAAATACATTTTCTCTACTTTTTGGCTATTTCCCTCAGGTTGTAAATATTAGTTTTAGTCTATCATGGTAAATTTTCTACTTGGGACCTTACACCATTTGTTGTTATATTTCTTTAAATTAGTTTTATTTATTTATTTTTATTGTATCAAAATCCTAATGAACCTATGTTCCACAAAACGTAATACTCCAAAAAGATATAACTAAAATTCTATATAATGGTAAACTGCCTAAAAGTGACTGTAGTTTTAAGTACTTGAAAGCTTCTACTTGCATTTATTTCCTGATGTCATGTGACACAGCACACATGGGTTAACTTAAGAACTTATCTTCCAGTAAACTCAGGTATACTTTGTGGTAATTACTCCATTTTGGATATTCCAGAGCTAAGCTCTTGTTGAATAGGCTTGTTCACCAAAATGTGCACCAGATGTGTAATAATAGTTTTATAAATCACTCCCACAAGTGCAAAAATAACTATATAATACTGTTTGCAGACATTACATTTTTAAAAGGGGCAAATAGACAAGTTAATAATTGATGATGATTGTATTATTCTTTAAAAAAAAAAATGTAAGTACAATTTTAACTCTGTATTTAAACTATGTTAATTCACATTACAGTGCACAAGAATGTTTCCTAAAGCTGTGGTACTGGTTTGGAGACTTAGCATATTTTTAGTATTGTCTTACAAGTAAGATGCATTCACATATTCAATTATAAAGGAAGTATTGTAAAAGGTTTTCATAAATTCAGTTAACTGCAGATTCCATCATCACTGAGAACTTCTCATGTTATAGACCTCTATGGTGGGAAGGTTAGCGTGTTATATTGACCAAATTATGGCTCTGATTTCTTGTATGGCTATCAATTTTCTTGTTTGCTTCCTTCCATGTCTGCTTTAATTCTAATTGTTTCCAAATTCTTTTATTCAAAACTATTTTTCTTTATTTAGTGATAATAGAATAAGTCCTATAGGCATGTGCATATTTAACACTTCATTTGTGAAATTTACCACCACTTTTAAAAGGGGATTTGTGGTTTAGCATCCTGTTTCAAAGACAGACCTCGGGAAGTTATATACAAGCTAAAATTACTTATAACTTATTGTATGCAAGTACCCATAATAGAAGAAGCTCATGCTGACTTGGTGGAAACTTTAGGTCGACTTTACTTTTACATTATTTTAACTTTTTGATACAGTGCATGGAAAAGTAAGGTTAAAAAAAAACAACTTGGACGGTTGTAAGGTATTCAGTTGAAGGGGGGATATGTTAGGAAATAGCCTTCATACTCCCTTACTAAATGGTATGGTTCCCTAAAATCTTACAGCCCCCCACTGTGGGAAATTGTTTTTTAGATAATGATGTAATTATTGCCACCTATTGCATATCTAAGAGACTGAAGTCAAGATATGCCACAGCACATTGGACAGCATGTACCCTGAACCGAAGCAATGTGAAAGTCTAAGTCTACCTAGAAGGGGCTCTCTGAGGGATTAGCCTTCCTGGAAGATAGTTCCTTAATATGTATATAACCAGGTGACTATAGTTATTGACAGCTTAGGAGAGTATCTCTGTTCCTAATCAGGAGAAGGTAAAGACCCAGGGTGAGCCAGGTTAAAGCCAAGGTATTTAATGATCGGCTAGGGATAGTTTAACTAGGTATTCTAAAAGACTGAGTCCAAGCAGTAGACCCTGCTAGGCAGTTTCTGAAACTCAAGTCACACAGGGCAAAAATTTAAATAGCATCTCCCCTTCTCCCACATTTGCCTTGTACTTTCTTCTTCTCAAACTCCCCCCTAACATACTGTGTTGCTGTGGTTGTCCAGGGGAGTGACAATTAACAGGCCAGCAAGCAGCTATTGGATAGACTGATTGTACAATAAACGACAATTGGATGGCGGTTAAATTGGTGGGTGATCATTTGTTTTCTGGCCAAAGCTGGTGTCACCCCCTGCTTTTTTTTGCCTTCTGAATGACTACTTACTTTGCCATATTTAGTAAAAGACTGAGAACCTATAGCCAGCATCCAAGATTTAGGGATCTGTTTCACCTGTGAATAAACCATAACTGTCCTAGGTGGAGTTGCTTGAAGCTGTGCTGTGAAAATAATAACCCCCCCCTGCATTTTGTTTCTGCTAAAATAACCTCTGGCTTCCTTGTTCTGTTCTGTCTTGTGAGAGTCTCTACTGGAAGGAACATTCACAGCTATTTCATGTTTACTACCTACTTTGGGACATTGTAGGGGCATTTTAAGGGTTGGAGATCTACTCTAGTGTTACAAAATATAACAACTCCGACACAGTTAAAAATAATTTGCCGTTGCACATTCTTTAACTGCAATACTTTTATGGAGTGTGTATGTGGTATGTTACCCTTTGACTCTTAAAACTCCTGCCTCTCCACTAAATTGACAAACACTCTCCATCTACACAAATAATCCTTACTATTGCTATTCCTTACTGCACCTAGTCTAAACCCAGTACTGTATACGAAGACCTAGTAAGGATTCTAAGAGCTACAGTCATATTAGTAGTGATGTGGTTTTTAGATATGTAATGTACTGTAATGTACTGTTTATACAAAACTAATGCTGCTTTACTAATAATACATCAATAATAAGAAATAAATAAACCATCTACAACACTTGACACTGAATGAAAACATATTGTGATAATATCACATGAGTATTTGCTTACTTATAAATCACCTTTGTTTTGCAATAAATCATTTGAAGTTCAGCATAAAACAGACCTACTTCAGCTTATTAGGTATTCCAGTCCTCTGCTATCTAATATTTAGGAAACAGGTGATATTTGGAGATGGCCCACAGTTAGCTAAGTCAAACCCATGTCAGAGGCAATATAATGGATCACATTTAAGTTTTAGGGGGTAATTCACTATCCTCCAAAGTGAGGTGCGTAGTCTTCACCTCACTTCGGAATGACTGAGATGCACTTGCTGATGTCCTGCACGTGGGCATCAGTGAGCGCATTAAAGGGATTCCAGTCTCGGCGAGAGCATAAGAGTTGCCTCGCCGAGACTGGAATCCCTTTAATGCGCTCGCTGATGTCCGCGTGCAAGACATCAGCGAGAGCATCTCAGTCATTCCGAAGTGAGGCAAAGACTACGCAACTCACTTCGGAGGATAGTGAATTACCCCCTTAAAGTCATAGTTCTGAGCTGTCCAAGGTTAAGGGGGTAATTCAGCATAGTGCGAAGTTTCCTCCGGATCCTTCGCATCACTTCGCAGAGGCTGTTATGCGCTTGCTGATGGGATTCCAGTCTCGCGAGGCATCTTGAGTAGAGCCTCACGAGCTTTGCCGAGACTGGAATCCCTTTAAAGCGTTCGCTGATGTGCACGTGCAGGACATCAGCAAGCGCATAGCAGCCTCTGCGAAGTGATGCAAAGGATCCGGAGGTAACTTTGCTCTATGCTGAATTACCCCCTAAATTGAATTACCATGCACAATCAAGTTTTCATTGTCAGCAGCCATGCTGACAGTAATGTAAAAGAAATCAATTGTTACTCAGATAAAGTAAAAGCAAGTTTTGAGCATAAATAGCATTTTAAAGTTGAAAAAGTTTCATCTTATTCATTTTCTTTGCAGAGATTTAGCACATGGGACTTAACTACCATCATGACTGTGTCCCCATAATACTTCCTTCCTGACCTCTCATAACTTCCTGCTTCTGCGCTTATCACTACAGAAAACTTGACACAGTACTGGCTAAAACACTTGGAATGCAACAGAAATCCATAAATGGAATTTGCAAATTACCAGTAATTCCCATCTCCAGCCCTATATAAATACATGCAAGTTAGGGTGTAAAAGAATGTTGCTTTGTATTGCTCTCCTTCTCTAGCAATGCATTTCTCTTTAAATGCCATAACCACACTAGAAAAAATGTCTGCATTATTTTACATGCATTGTCTCCAAATAAAAATGGTACTGTGTATCTGCTTATATTGCTTTTGCAAAGCCATACAAGTATTCTGACTGCTGCAATTTACCAGGACTTAATAAAAAAACACAGAATCCTACTGGGAATCCCTGACCCCATTTCATCTGTAGAGAAATGCTGGTCGTGGAATACTTCCCCACTGGAACACTGAGTGCAGTACATTCTTATCATTTGGGCAAGGAGGTCATCAGAATGTGTACACACGTTAATGTTCCTTATTAAATGCAATGGGTTTTTGTGCTTACGTAAAATCATTGTGATCCATTTTGTAGATTTTCAATGCCAGTGTACAAGATCAAATGAAAGTACAGCAGTAGAGGGCTGAAAAGGATCTGGGCACACGGGAACTGAAGCCTTAAGTGTAGAGACATTGCCTCAAACCAAATACCTTGAGCAAATAAAGTTGAATCTCTATGGAGTCTTAAAAATTACAGTCGGGTGCTCAACAAGGAAGATTCCATGACATCCCAAATCCAAAATAAAGTGAATGCTGGCACTCCAAAGATAGTAAAAATGATCCTTTATTGTATGGAATGAAATCCAGCTAAGCAACAGAAACACAGGAAACTCTAACGCGTTTCACACCAAAAGGTGCTTAATCAAAACATGATTAAGCACCTTTCAGTGTGAAATGCATTAGAATATCCTGTGATTTTGTTGCTTAGCTGAATTTTATTCCGTACAATAAAGGATCATTTTTACTATCTTTAGAATGCTGACATTCACTTTGTTTTGCACATGGGGACTGAAACAGGATGCCCGAAACATGTAGTGTATATTGCACTTGACTACCCAATGAAGGGTTGCAGCACAGCAGTGTTGGCTGGTTTTCTTCATTTTCATGAATTGCAGAATAAATTTAAGGGAGATTTTATGGTTCTCCAGTAAAAAAAAACCTGTGCTAAATTACCCAATATAATACCCATCTCAGACCCAGGAAGAATCTATCTACTATAGGACTGAACATTGAGTAAGGTATTGGATGTCTATCTCTGCTGCCCACTGTATATGAGTATTGCATGGCTGGGTGTGCTGAACCTCATATCTTGTTATAAGCATCATCCTGGACTGAATATAGATATGTCTTATAGGCTGTACTGAATCTGGGTATAAGTATTATTAGGTGCACTCTTCACTGTTTTTATTAAGATGAGCATTGTGCACTGTATTTGCATATAAGTATGATGGGCACTGTACTTGGGTATAAGTAGGATGGCCACTGTATACTTTATATGGGATTAAGTATGATAGGCACTGTGCACTATACGTATATGGTATAAGTGTGATTTCCACTGTCAGCGGCAGAACTACAGGTCCTTGGGCTCTGGTTTAGGATCTCTACTGGAGCCCCCTCCACCCACAGTGTTGCCCTCTCCCATGCCACCCCACACCAGAAAAAAGTTAGATCATCTGAAGAAGCGGAAACTGATGCTGTGGTGCTACTAAAGGGTAGAAGTGGTCACAGCAGAGGTGCCAGACTTCACTGGGTTAAGCAGATTGTAATGCAAAGGAGAAGATAACTTCTTAACAGCAAAAACTATGTAAACCTGCCTACAAGATCCACAATGCCCAGTCATCCTAAAAACATATCTTAAAACCTTCTGTAAAGTTCAAGTGTGGGTAACCATAGAACTGGCTTTCATTCCTGGCCTGATTACTGACAGCAGCAAGGATATGTATGGGTCATGTACTTACTTACTGGGGAAAGTGGTCTCACTTACAGTGTACACAGCAGCAGCAGCAAAGGAATGTCTCAGGCATAAATAAGGAAAGCTTCCTATAAACATAATGACAATTTGAAATACCACGGAGACAACTAATAAATTACTTTACAATCGTGAAAAGTCGAGATGTCTGTGTTAATAACTGTGTTCTGAAGGACAGTGATTTCCTTTTTTACATGTTGAGTAATCATGAAGTTCCTAAGAAACTACACACAGCACAGAATGCCGGCAAGTTAACAGCTGCTGAAACCAATCATTCCAAGGACTTTCTTGTCTGCAATATTTCTGGTTGTCTATTTTAGAATTATTTAAAAAAAAAAAAAATTCATAAACTGTGAAGCACCACATTACTTATATTGCAACTACTACTACTACTAATAATTTCCTTACATTCTTAGTCTAGAAACCCTAAGTATGATGAGCCTACCAACAATACTGTAGGGATTTAAACTGCTATTCATTTCCTATTTTGGCATATTTTTTTTCTAAAAATACTGTAATTGTTGTTTCCTTTTAATACTTTTCATTATAGTATTTCCCAGTTTTTCTCTTATTTTTGCCCAAGAGACAATTTTTGGCCACATTTGATTTTATCTGTCTCCAATGTCTATTAAAGGGTATTTCAAATGGAAGGCTGTTGTAAATGCCAGCAAGCCTGTGCTCAGTTAAATAGCACTAACACTGTAATGCCATGTCTAAGTTCTTCATTTCACACTGAGAAATGACTTGATAAATATAGATACATACATACACTTCAGCGTGTATGAAGATTTTCAGTTGGATGAAGACAAACCTTAGTAAACTAGTTGTTAGGTTAATTTGGATTAACCTCCATTACTTTCCAGTGCAGTCAAATTCTGCTAGATCCCAAATCTCAGAAAGAAATGGCACATTCATGAAGGAATGCCATGCCACACATTAACTGTAAATAAGTACATGTCTATAAGCCACTTCTAAGAAGTTCATTTTTGCTTTTGAAGGGGTTTTTCATAGAGACATAAATAACACAGGAGGGTCACATGGGATGATTTTTTATTACTTTTGCAGTGAGCATTTTCTTGGGAAAAGTTGTTCAGCTAAAACACAACAATGGTAATGAAAGCCAGCTTCTCATTGGTTGCTGCAGGTTAGACATTAATAAACAATTGTATAAATACATTTTTAGGCTGTAAAACCTCTTTGGAGAAAATGTAATTCATATTAGTGTGCACAGGCTACAGTAATTTATTTTTAAGTGGTATTTAGAATAGAGAATCTTCTAGAAATGTTGACAAGACCAAACATAGGGTTATTGCCTGCTGAGAAATTTCCAGAAGACTTTTGCATTTGAAAGTGAAACTTGTTGCTTTGTGTCATTTATCTCTCTGGCACATTTGGTAAATTATTAGGGGCTATTCAGGGAGTTTGATTGCCACTACTTTCCTCAGGAAAATAATGACATTTGTGGACCTCATGTTGAACAGCTCTTTGGTTGCTCCAAGCCTCAGTCTGACTCAGCTTATTAAAGGGGATTCTTTGTGAAAGTACTGGGCAGCCCCAATTTATTTTTTTAGTCTGTTTTGTAGTAGGTCAACAATTTGATAAACGGTTATAGTGATTAGTGAACATGTAAGAGCATGCGAGCATGTGCACAGTGTTCTGTTGACTAATAGGGCAGATAAATATATTTTTAGCACACAGAACTGTTAATTAGAAAGGCAAGAGTTAGTAGTTGGGAAGAAAGATAAATCCCTTGTGAGAAGTCTGATGTATATCTGGTATGATGACTCCCCCTTTACAGACAATATAAAAAGCCTAGAAGTCATTCTGTCTCCAGTCCCTGCCTAAAGCAAGTTATAACAAAGCAGGGAAGTGAAGTTCTTCTTTATTTACAGTGACTACGTGACAGGTCTGACAGAGATTATTAGTTCTTTCTTCTGAAATTCTGGAACATCTCTCTGATACATCAAATGGATTGCCTTATTTAATTATCAAGCCAAAATAATGGCAATGATAGATGTTGTATATACAGTAAATTCCAAAAAATCCAAGACCAATTTAATTCCTTAAAAACAAACAGAATATTTTAAAATATTAAAGGGCTAATAACACTAGAAAAAAAATGCTATTTGGATTGGCATTGCAATCATTCCTACGCAGTAAATATGCAGGAATTTTATTTCTTGATTTTGATTGGCTTGTGTTGTTGACCTCTCTTTCTCTCTCTTTAAGGGGGTAATTCAGCAATGTGCGAAGTGATGCAAAGGATCCGGAGCTCACTTCGCACATTGCTGAATTACCCCCTTAACTTCTTTCCCCAGGATACAACAGAGCTAGGTTGGGTTTCTTTAATGAACAAATAGACAATGGTTGAAACCACAAGCAAGAAAACAAACTCATTATAATACAAATCAAGAATTAATCATCAAACATAATCTTTTATCACTACTATGTGGGAATTACTGCCATGCCAATCCTAATGGGATTCTTTTCTACAGTTATTATTCCTTTAAAATGTTTAAAACAAATTTAAGTTAAATTCAATGTAACATAAAGGAAACACTCATGCAGTAGTTCAAGGTCACTTTAGAAATTCAGGCAAAATGTTAACATTGGTTAAAGGAGAACTAAAGCCAAAAAAATAAAAAAAAGACTGTTAAAATACTTACCTTATACTGAGCTGATTGATTACAGTCACAGCAATAGCTGTGCTGTAATTAGCCGGCTCCCGATGCTTCTTCACAGCGCTGGCTCACTGAGAAGCCAGCGTGAAGATCCTCCTATCATGTTTCACCTCAGGTGAAAAATGGGTTAAACATCATCACGTTCATTGCAGAGGCCAAAGAGAATGCTCCCCGCAATGAGCGTGATGATGTAGAAGCCGGGGAATGAAGAAGAAGGAGCTGCGCAGTGGCATCTGTTTCAGTCAGCACGCTGTGCAGGAAGCGTCGGCTGCCGGCTAATTACAGCACAGCTCCTGCTGTGACTGTAATTAATGGGCTCAGTATAAGGTAAGTATTTTAATAGTCTTTTTTTATTTTTTGGCTTTAGGTTTCCTTTAAAGTGAACCTGCCATGTGCACATTTTTGAATGTGCACTGAAAAAACAGTGTAGTCTCCACCTAACACTTAAAGCATTTAATTCAGGATGAGAGATATCAGCAGTACATTCCCCTGCTTCCCTTTTATGTTGCAAGGCAATGTGATGAAAAGAAACTTTGATATTGCCTTCTCCAAACCCATGAAGGCTTCTGTATGGCTCTGCTCTCTCTGAGTCAGCTTCAGATTGGCTGACACAACTCTAGGAAAAGAATAATCCAGTCTGAGATTGTTGTTCACTGACTGCACCAGCTTTCAGTACTCTTGGGTTAATCAGTT
The DNA here is from genome assembly GCA_019650415.1 of Pipa parva. Taxonomy (NCBI): domain Eukaryota; kingdom Metazoa; phylum Chordata; class Amphibia; order Anura; family Pipidae; genus Pipa; species Pipa parva. The sequence goes on from WMED01000996.1 coordinate 16,155, forward strand.
CACAGTCATTAAATATAAATATTGCAAGATCTTTTTTTCTTTTACCGACTGAAACTTTTCATTCAAATTTTTCGATGCTTTCCCTTTGAAAAATTAAATCGAAAAGTTTCTGTTGGTAAATATCGATCAAAAAAAAAATCTTGCGATATTTACCACACGAAACTTTCCGAGATCTCACGGGAATAAACTCGGAAAAGCGAAATCGGGCTTTTCCGAGTTTATTAAATTATTCCCTTAGTTATAATAGCTATATAACAGTTGCTGCTGTTTTCCCATGAAACCCCTTAGCAAATGGTTATACACCATGAAATAAAAACCAAAAATGTAGTGTGGACATCACCAGAGTTCAAAGCACACAGTGACAGTTGCAGGGGTAGACTTCCCATTGTGTGTTTCATTTCATTTAGGAGAACCTCATCTAGTGTTTTTTTTTTAAATGATCCCTTAAATCTCTCTGCTAAAATCTACTTTACTCCCATAATAGCCACTGTTTGGCTAACTGCCAGTTTGAACTTCCCACATTTGTATCTGACCTCAAATACAAAAGTGATTTACACTGAGAACTAATTTCATACACAGATGCAGTAAAGAGTAGAAAAAAAGCAATCAGATTGTATTTTCTGGATGTTTGGCAAGGAAAGCAGATGACGTGTGTTGAAAACAACTGACCTTGAGTCCAGTTAATACTGTAATTCCTTTGCAGGGCTGCCAAAGGAAGAGCAGCATTTAAGCACAACAACTTGTTATATCACCAATGAGTATGTCTATGACCTGTTTTTGTAGTTCCAGTGCTCCCTGTTGCAGTTAGCTTAGATCTCATATGTACTCATCTATTTCCCCTTGTTTGTTTTGGAGGGATAGTACATCATTCTGAAGCAAAGGAAGAAAAGTAGGCGTCTGAAGGAAACAGTGTTAACTCATCATAGATTGTTAATAGTCTAACCAAATGTTTTTACTTATACTGTTATACAGTAAATAATCTTAACTATCCTCTGCGGTTTTATATATATATGTAGAACAACTCAAATAATGAATAATTATTAACTTCCTTTAATGCAATATTTATACACAGCCACTTTGATTTGGCAAAGCCAAATCCATATATTCATGCCAGTTACAGAAATCTAGTAACCTATGGCAACCAATCAGAAGTTGGTTTTTAGAATTTTGGTTTCCCTGTAACAGCCAATGCTAACAGTTGGTTGTCTTCTATGTGTTTCTAGACCTCTTTAAAGTTTGCCTCTGTTGATGACCTGAGTGCTTTAGCAAGTTCCACTTTGGGGTTTATTCACTAAGGTGAGAATTTGACTGTTGAATTGTCAAACAGCGGATTCCCATAGCAAATCCGTGACCTCCACAATTCTTCCATTGTAAAATCGCAACCGCGACAATTTTTTAAGTTGCAACTGCAACAATTTGCCATAGTAAAGTCATGAGTGCGACAATATTCTTATTATAAAGACATGACTGAGACAATAGCAGTCTACTGTGACTGTCTTTAGCTAGCGAATTCACACTTACACACAACAATTCTGACTTTAGTGAATAAACCCCCTTTGACACATAATGAATACTCAAATTGCTGTTATATTTGCAGTGAACAGAGTCAAGGTGCCTTGCAAGTATGCTGACTTGGGCAAGAATTTACCACATTGTACCTTATGCATATATTAAATGTGCAGCATGTTGTGACCCATTGTTAAACATGATGCTCCAGCACTGCAATTATAATTCTAGAGCACCTAAAATATAATCCAAAATGCACACTAATTTGTAAATACAAGGAAAACCAATTCTGGGTGGTGTCTCTGATAAGAAAACAAAACCCCACTCTTTATTTTTTATTGAAATATAGACAATACATATTTATGAAGTGACCCAGAAAACCCAATTAAATAAAAATAAGAAAAAAACTAAAACTAAAAACAAAATTATACAGGGGGTAATTCACCATAGTGAGAAGTGAGCTATGGATCCTTCGCCTCACTTCGCACACACTGTTATGCGCTCGCTGATGTCCTGCAAGAGAGACATCAGCGAACTCTTTAAAGGGATTCCAGTCTCGTGTGCAGGACATCAGCGAGCGCATAACAGTGTGTGTGAAGCGAGGCGAAGCATCCATAGCTCACGTCGCACTATGGTGAATTACCCCTTGTGTAATTTTGTCATAAAGACATTTTTGCAATTTGATAAATGAGTGAACTATGTTCAAGATATTTATATAACATATTGACATAATTTCAACAAAATTTGAGTTAGGAAAGTACTTGTACTCTTCAGAGAAGAATACATTGATAATGATACTTTTTGATTTTTCTCTCTTTTTATTCTTCATTGTGGGTCTCAAAGACAATACGACACAGTTCATACCTTTTATATCTAAGAAAACTGTAACTCAAATGTAATTTCCCAGAACTACTTGTCATGTGATAACTGAGCTCCTGATAACATATCAGACAGGTTCAATAAAGTCCATGTCATATACGTAGACCCTCCCCCTTCTTTTCCTATACAAAATATTGGAAACCAAATCACCCCAACAACTGAAAGCATCTGTTTATGTGTGAGATTAAAGTCATGAATACCTCTGGTGAATGTGTACCCGGTGACTTTTTGGGAAATTTGAGATGGACACATCCATTTTTAAATATAGATTGTTGAGAGAATTTGGAAACAAATTGCAGTTATATGAGATTCACAAACGTTTCCAAGCCATTTTATATTGCAATGATGACTAAGGTGACTTCTCTGGTACCCAAGGAGTAAATCTACTCTGCTTCTGAATAACAGCACCTTTCCAGAAGGACTGCCAAGATACCATAAAAAGCTTGGACGGTTAATTCCAAGGTGGGCATGCCGACATTCTCATGCGGTTCACCGATTTCACTTTGTGGCCTTCATAAATATTGCCTTAGTAATTACTGTCAGTGAAATTAATTAAATTACAGGCTTCTGAACAAAAGGCATATCAATCATTATGTTGCATGTACAGTATTTTGCCAGGTCACTAAGACCTTATTCATCATATGAACATTTTATATAGACAGCTAAGGGTTTGGCTGGGTTGTTTGGACTTGGAGGCATATGTTATGTGTTGTACTTCTCACTTAGAAAGTTCAAGGGATTTACCAACATGCAATACTTAACTCTACCACTAAAACCTTCTTCTCTATAGTTATGATTAATAATAGTCCCCTTAAAATTAATACACAAACAGTTTTGCACTAAAAAAATTTAACAAAAAGGAGGAATAAAAAAGACACACTTAAAGGGGGTTTATTCACTAAAGCCCGAATTGTTGCGTATAGGTGTGAATTCGCCAGATAAAGACAGTCGCAATAGGCTGCTACTGTCGCAGTTGTGTCTTTATAATGAGAATATTGTCGCAGTTATGACTTTATTATGGAAAAGTTGTCGCAATAGTAACATTAAAAAATTGTCTCGACTTTACAATGGGGATATTGTCGCGGATTTGCTATGGGAATTCGCTGTTTGAGAATTCAACAGTCAGATTCGCACTACATTGATAATGATTAAATTAATTTGAATATACGATTCCTTACCATAGAAACCAAGAAATGGTACAGTTTGAAAAAATACATAGGGTAGGGTTTTAACAGAAGATATATTTATATTACAGTCTAGCCTCTCATTCCTTCTAATTTCATGGTGCTAAGGTTAGTAACCCTGGAAACCAGAACGTCATTCACAAGAAGTGCCATGCTATTGGGACAATAGCACGACCTCTTCCGTTACATTTAACTTTTCCTTCGATCTTCTGTGGAAGCCCATGGAGAAACTGGACTGTCAGTGTATTACTTGTTACATACTAGAGATCTTATGCATTACATTCCTGGTTACAAGCTGGGAAAGATGAGTTTTTACACACACATTTAAATTCAATGGACTAGGTGTCGGGCATTCTAAAAGAACACACTATACATGTGAATCTAAATAGTACAATAAGAACCTGGCACCTTTACTTTTGAGCAGCACAAGTTCAGCTCAGTACTATATAACAGCATGCATGCAGGCCTGTTAAAGTAAATCTGTAAAAGAAAGCGCAAATACGATCGCACAATAGTGCATTACCAATTAAATATAATTGAAAGAAGTGATTATCCACAACCACCATACAGTACAGTCTCTCTCAAGACAAAAAGCGATTAACAACTTCTCTGTGAATGAGTAGGGAAATAAAGCAAATCCACCATCAAGTGCTCACACTGTGTCACGACACTCTAATAATGAGAACTCTCACCAGATTAAAGAAGTAATCGCGCATATAGTGATCTCCACATAGATCAACCAATAGCAGCTCTCCAAATTGAGATCCCACCGGTATTCAATGAATACAAACTTTATCAGCTTAAAATCACCACTTGAATGCGCAGATCATATATTGTATAGAAATAGGAAAAAATCCCATCATAGCGTAATATGTACAAAAACTTTTTAATCAAGCGAAGAAGATAAAATAATAATCACAAACATGTGAAGTAAAAGTGCATTTTGTATAAAAAACAGCAATAAAATCTCAACGCGTTTCTCTGCTTCCTGTTTGCAGCTTCATCAGGAGATACAATAAGATAAATAAACATAACATTTAAATACATAAATTTTGCACCAAAAATTGGCATTTTGGGAGTGTCACTAAAATTCAGCAGCCAATAAAAACAGTCTGTGTATTCCGGGGTATGCAAATTAAAATGTCTTAATTGTATTCATATACCTCTATGTCAGTAATCATCCGTAGTCATGACTCAGCTTCCTAATGCTGCACATCAAGTATGGATCGTAAAGACGTGTCCACCTCTGATGATGCACACCCAACTATTTCTCTCACAATCGCAAATAACAACATGTGCTGATTCTAGCCTGTGTTCCAGCCCATGCCCCATGACCGCGTCACACAGGAGGCCGGTCCGGAGTGATACAGATGGAATATATTAGGCTGGAACGCACATTACACGTCATCAGAAGTGGTCACTAAATGTACATCTTATCAAGGGACCCCCAAGCGGTTATACCTATCACGTGCTTCTACAGGCCAGTCATTAACCCACAAAGTGCATCCATACATAAATACAAAAGGAGGAAATCGCTCATTTATATACAGTGGTGTGAAAAAGTGTTTGCCCCCTTCCTCATTTCCTGTTTTTTTGCATATGAGTAAAGGGGTTATGGTTCGCTCAATCCCTGTGATGGTGGAAAAATACGCAATGTATCCCTGAATTGCTTTCAAAATGTCACTTTGCCTGCCAACATGACGAATATTCGTGGTTCGTATAGACAGTTGGAAACCTTACTTAAGAAAGAGATATGTATATGGTGGGATGCAAGGACACTGAGGGAATACACTGAGGTAAAAAGGATACCACGGGGTCTGCGTATAAGAAAAATACCTATCTGTATCCCTAGAGATCATTCACTGGCTCGCAGATGGAATGACACTTTATCTGACTGTTCATTTAAACTCATCAATTTGCTTTTGGAATATAAGGAACAACAGCTGAAGGATTTACATTTGGAGATTGAATCTTTACAGAAAGAGATGAATGCCCTTGATACTGAGAACAAGCTATCAGCATTGGACAAACAACTTGATGATTTGCTCGATAAATATGAAAAATCTATTATTGAGATCAAAAAGAAAAAATTTAATCGAGACACACGTGATTACGAACATAATGCAGTATATCAATGGCATCTACCTCATAATAAACGTATGTCTAGTACACCAAAACTTATACTCAAAAAGGATCGCAAGCGGCAAGTCACTTTCACAGACACTACCGATAGTGATCAAGACAGTAGCCACCGTGATTTATACAGTACACAGAGCTCTGACTCATCACTCTTTTCGTCTCCAACCTCAACAGTAAGGAGAGACCAACGTATGTCAAAAAATTGGGAGGCCTTACAATACAAACGACAAAGAAGACGCGACGTGGAAGAAGAAGAAACGGAATCTCAACCGCATCCGAATCGCAGAATGACACGCTCTGTCAGATGCCAATAAATCGCCTTGTTGTCAACCTTTCGGACAGACCACTTACCAAAGATGAACTTAATCTTTTAAATAAGGGATTAGGATTTGCTCCAATGTTTCATTTTGATATTTTTAATACTCTTGTTGACTTTAATCGTTTTGTAAGGAAGCTCACCCTTAAAAAATATTTTCATGACACTGACTTAGACAATTCTCACCCTACAGCTGAAATTAATATAGATAACTTGTCTAATTTACATTCTAATGTGATTGTCTAACTTATTGAATTCTTTTTCAGATCAGGTGGCACTTCATGATTTGGATGAACTAGCTGCAGAGTCACATGCTTCTCCCTTGTCCGCCAGTCCTAAAACATCCGCTTACAAAGGTAAAATTTAAATCAAATACTAACTTCTACCCCATACAGGCGAGACCTCCCTGTATAACCACCTTTCAGCAAGTGGTAGAGGAAGAATTACTTGATTTATATAGTAATATATGGAATGGTTCTCATAAACAATCTAATTTGACAGCTACAGAACTGAAAGCTCTAAAAAATCTAAAAGCTGACACTAGCATTACAATTAAGGAAGCGGACAAGGGGGGAGCTGTTGTGATTCTTAACACAGTTGATTATGACACAGAAGCCATGAGACAGCTTATGGATAGTGACACCTATCACAAACTTAGTGGTGACCCTACTATCCCATTTCATAGTGGCCTTAAAGCCATTTTGGAAGATGGTATAAGATTGGGGATTTTTCAACAGAGTGACAGGGGATGCCTACTGGTGGACAAACCTAAGACACCTTATTTTTATCATTTACCTAAAATACACAAAATGGTGCGTCCACCAGTAGGTAGACCAATTGTCTCAGGAATAGGTAACATGTTTGAGCCTTTTGGCTTTTGGCTTGACAACATTTTACAGCCACTAGTGCTTAGATTACCATCCTATTTGAGAGACTCCATGCAGTTACTAGACAATCTAAAAGACTTTACATGGTCATCACAATATTCCTGGCTTACACTAGACGTCACTACACTTTATTCAAATATCTCCCACCAACTCGGTATGTTGGCCATAAGTTGGCATCTCAAACAGTTTAGTGCCCTAGACGATATTGCTCAGGAGTTTATTATCAAAGTGCTTGATTACCTACTAACGCATAACTATTTCTCCTTCAAGGGTGAATATTATTTGCAAGTCAAGGGCACGGCGATGGGGGCTAAATTTGCCCCCTCGTATGCAAACTTATTTATGGGGTGGTGGGAACACCACTATATTTATAGTGTACACAATCCATATAGAGACCACATAATGTTCTTCAAACGCTATATTGATGACCTCATATTTATTTGGAGGGGGAGGCCTGACGATATCAGTTTATTTGTCAATTATGTCAATGACAATACCATTGGTTTACATTTTACTATGGAACATCACAATATATCCATTAATTATCTTGATGTCACTTTAATTGGCAATGATAATGATACGGTCATTTCCTCAGATATTTTTAGGAAAACAACAGCTACCAATTCGTTACTTAGTTATACGAGTTGTCACCCTCAATACTGCCTTAAGTCCATCCCGGTTAGCCAATTTTTACGCTTGAAACGTATTTGTTCAATGGATCATACATTCATTACACGTTCAAGGGAACTTAAAGATAGGTTTATTGAGAGGGGATATCCTGTAGATATTGTCGAACAAGCCTTCAATAGAACATTGCACACTCCAAGATCCTCACTTTTTAAAAAGACAGGATCACTCTCATCCGATTCCACAGCTGTTGAACACATACCATTTTTCTCCTTTAATAATAAACACCTTCATTTACAAATTGCATTTTGTGTTTACTTGTGTTGTCTTTGACTATTGTTTAAATTGGTTTGATGTTCCGAAACACTGAAGTGTGACAAACATGCAAAAAAACAGGAAATGAGGAAGGGGGCAAACACTTTTTCACACCACTGTATAATAGCATGCATCGCACTATAGTATATGCTTCCCATAATCATTTACCTTCCTAATACTTATAAAAATAAATTTAAATAAATAAATAATTTTATCTTTTAATATAAAATTGGGCTGAGAAGACATAATCCATAAGTCACAAATACATATTTAAGAAAAATAGTATAGGGGGGTGGATGCATATATAATAAGTAATGATTGATCCTATACTGATTAATCCTACACCTAACGGTTCTTAATAATCACTTTGGTTATTAAAAATAGAATGTTGTACTGTAGTGACACTTCCAATCACAAAATCCAAACAATTAATCAAATGATTATCTTTATTAATAATAATATATTTGTATAATACATCAAATTAAAAAATAATAAATATATAAATGAAGAACAAAAAAATATCTGATTAAAATATACTAATCAAAATGCTGCTAAATCAAGGTTGGCATTAATGCCGTTGGGATACAAAGTTTCCAATATATGTATCCACATGGTTTCCTTCTGCCTCAACTTCAGGACCCTATCTTCTCCTATATATTTTTGTTTAACATGTTCCAAAATGAATACAGAACAGCCTGTGGGATCATTATGATGTTTGATTCTAAAGTGATTTGATAGAGAATGTAGAGTGTAACCTTTTTTTATGTTTCTTAAATGTTCCTGAAATCTAATGTTTAGACTTCTTTTTGTATGTCCCACGTACAACTTGCTACAAGGGCAAATTATCAGATAGACAACAAAGATGCTGCAACAATTTAAAGTAGTATCATGAATGGGATGTGTTAAATACTTTGATTGTTCATCTTTATGTGGAATGAATTTACAAGTCATACATTTTGTCTTGGTGCATTTTTGTGTATAGGAAGAGCCAAAATTTTGTTTTTGGGAAATCTCATTAACTGTTTTAAGTCTGGAAGGGGCTATTTTACTCTTGATGGAGTTATTTTTTGTGCAAATAACCTTAGGGGTTAAAGGAAGTAAGGGGCCCAAGACTGGATCCGTTTTTAAGATCTTCCAATGTTTCCGAACAATTCCTTTAATTTGGGCCACATCCTCAGTAAATTTCGTAATGAAGAGAACACAATCATTAAATTGTTGTTCAACCCTCGTTTTTTTCATTAGGAGATCCTGTCTAGGTATTTTTGATGCTCTTGTAAAAGAATCTCTCATTAATTCCTCCGCATAATGTTTATCCCTCAATCTATTAGATAATTCAATGGATTCCTCAAAGAAATCAGAATAATTGGTACAATTCCTCTTCAAACGGAGAAATTGTCCAAAAGGGATATTATTTTTCAAAAGGGCTGCTTAATTTTAGTGACACTCCCAAAATGCCAATTTTTGGTGCGAAATTTATGTATTTAAATGTTATGTTTATTTATCTTATTGTATCTCCTGATGAAGCTGCAAACAGGAAGCAGAGAAAAGCGTTGAGATTTTATTGCTGTTTTTTATCCAAAATGCACTTTTACTTCACATGTTTGTGATTATTATTTTATCTTCTTCGCTTGATTAAAAAGTTTTTGTACATATTACGCTATGATGGGATTTTTTCCTATTTCTATGCAATATATGATCTGCGCATTCAAGTGGTGATTTTAAGCTGATAAAGTTTGGATTCATTGAATACCGGTGGAACCTCAATTTGGAGAGCTGATATTGGTTGATCTATGTGGAGATCACTATATGCGCGACTACTTCTTTAATCTGGTGAGAGTTCTCATTATTAGAGTGTCATGACACAGTGTGAGCACTTGATGGTGGATTTGCTTTATTTCCCTACTCATTCACAGAGAAGTAGTTAATCGCTTTATGTCTTGAGAGAGACTGTACTGTATGGTGGTTGTGGATAATCACTTCTTTCAATTATATTTAATTGGTAATGCACTATTGTGCGATCGTATTTGCACTTTCTTTTACAGATTTTCTTTACTTTTAACCAAGGAGGACGGTGAAAAACCTTGATTGAGAAAGCAGCACATTGTGGACTTTTATGTCACTATTTATACTTAAACATTTTTGATTTATCATTGTTTGTATTTTTTGCACTGTATCACTATATCGTTTTCTTTATCTTTAGGCCTGTTAAAGTGTCTTCACCCATCTCCAACTCTGCATCTCATCACAGGGGCCTTACTGTCACTCTACTCTAGTGAGTGCTGGATTTACATTTCAGAAGTTTATAGAATATTTGGCACCTTTTGCCACACCCACCACCTGGCAGATTAAATTATAGAGTGAACCGAATCATTTTACCCAGGTGACTCAGATTCATGTAAAATGAAATCACAAATGGCAGGTTCAAAATTTGAATAATAAAAATTCCTCTTAGTTGGAGTTTTTCCCCTGATACCCCCTGCCTATGACTCTGACTAGAAGTGAGACATCCTTCTGTCTGAGATACCTATAGGCTTGTGCTTCTTGTACCTATAGGAACATTTAGCAATGACTCTAAGTGTAACCTGTTTTATATTCTGGGAATCTAACCCTCACTATCTATCCTTTACAGATAACTGTTTAGGGATTACAAGAGACCATCTGTTGAGCTCCACTCCAATCCATAGCCTTTAGGCTATTAATCTTTCACCACTTCTTAGCTCTAGCTTCTTCCTGCAGTCTAGGAGGATAACTAAGGGGAAGTTTTTTTCCACATATCTCCTTAATAACTTTAGGTGAAAAAGTGTGGTGCATATTCTTATGGTGACCACACTATAGGGGCGAAATTTACTAAGGGCGGATTTAGTCCGCCCGAAGTAAATTTCTGACCGCACATGCGGTGTTCTGATCGATTTGCGATCACACGATCGCAATTGCGCTCGATTTGCGATCGCACGATCACAATTGCGCTCGATTTGCGATCGCGCGATCGCAAATCAATCGGAATACCACACGTGCGGTCAGAAATTTACTTTGGGCGATCGTTTCGCCCTTAGTAAATTTCGCCCTAGGTGTTTAAGTATTGATATCATGAGAAGTATACCACTGACTCCCTATAGCAGTTAGGAGAAAGTCAGAATAAGAAGACATATATAAACAAAAAAGGAATTTCTAAATGCTCATAGATTAAAACTCGTTATTGTATGCTTATATTATAGTGAATAACTCATAGTTATTCCCATAGTTAATGTAGACATAGAGTGTTACCACACAGACACTTTTAAGCGTATTACAAACTTGTTCCAAATGCAATCAAGTGCTCTTAACTATTGCTATTAAATAAAATGGTAGTCATGGGGATTGGAAATTTGGGAGTGCCTCATTGCTGCCACTATCCTTATAATTCCTGGGTTTGCTCTGCAGAGTTTTATTTTGCCTCCTACTTGAAGTATTATAAACTACTGGACCAAGAATCTTTCATATATGTGTGTAAATCACATTGTTCATGCTATCAATAACTGAATATCTTAATTACTTTGTCAGCAGCACTTCATAGCCACTCCTGTCTATGCAAGGCAGCTCAGCCAAATGTAACATTTTGTAATAGCCTTTTGTAAGGGATCAGTTGGTTTTGTATGTGTTGGATATTGTACTTTGTAGCTGCAAAGATTTAGCCCAAATCACTTTGTACTAAAAAGTCTATATCACATGTTTATCTATCCAATGTATAGATGCTCAGCTCAAAACAGCATAGACTGGATTGACAATAAGGACCTTCTCTTGATTGACTCTTTGCTCATTTTAAGACTATAGAATTGCAGCCACTTTCAAAACTCACTTCCAAAATTACACTTTTGGATGAGGCAAATACACTTCAGCCATTGCAACAGAAAAGAGGAGGTTAGTTGTTGCCATCAGCCTAGCAGTTTGATTTCTCACATTGTGGTGCTGCTTTGGGCTAAATTGTGTCAATCCCACATATTCATATGGACACTTTACCTTTGTGGTAGGGATTTTTCATTAAGTAAATGTGGGGACACTTCACACAGTGTCTTCTGGTTTCCCAGGGACTGAGTAGTAATCTTACATATCCTCCTTGTAGCTGTATTTAATGACTCCTTGGAAAAAAGGCACAGTTCATTCCTTCTGTGCTACTCGGTAAATATCTAAGGGATTTGTAGAAGATTGCAGTGCTTCTATTGATCAGAATCCCCATTTAACTATACATGTTATATTGTATACATCACACGACTACTCTCCAGGGGTGAAGGCATGTGAAAGGTTAGAGATGAAAGGATTAGGACATGATAATTAATAAACAGCCTAATTCTGGGTAGCAGGTTTCTGTTTCAATTCGTCCTTGAAGTATAAAACAAAAGAAACCTTTCACTGACTTCTTCCACTTTTTAGTCAGTTAGTAATTTACCCATGCACATCTGTGGTCAAATATGGTGTTAATCAATAACATTTCTTCAAGAAAGGATTTACATTTTCTGTCAAAATTTTCCTGAATATTTTGCAGGTTTTTAGTTGTAATCTAATTTTATGAGTATGGTAACTGACAAGTTCTCACACCTGTACTTTATTTACGCCTAGATAATCCCACACGTCACCTAATCAATAGCAGCTAATAGTGGAAAAGAAGAAGATTAGGAGAGAGATAAAAAATCACAATTTGTTTGCTATTTTAATTTTGAGATGCAATGGCTTAGTCGGTAGCATTCTGTTTTGCAATACTAATGAGTTCAGTTTCACTATTTACATGGAGTTTGCATGTTTATTTTGTGGTTACCTAGATTCCTCCAGATATTCTGGTTTTCACAGACTGTCATAATACAAATTGCTACTACTAGCCACTAACCAAGATTACTGCATTTGTGTTTCTCATGCCTGTGATATTAAATTTAATTCTAATTTGGGCAGAACATTTTATCTCTATGTAGAGTATAGCTTTTAGGAATATGTTAGTGATAAAACAATAATAGTACTGCAGAAAAATACATATTTAATTTAAGTACATCTGCAGCAGATTTCTATTTTCGATGAATTTCGGTCACATAGAACAGTGATGCCCAACCTTTTTTGGCCTGGGGGCCATATAAATCAACAACCGTCGCTGACTAATGGAACGCATATGTGTTCCAACACATAACAAACCCAGAAGTAAGGGTCTTAACAATGATGGGGAAGTGTTCCACCTAATTGTGAGGTACTGAAAACAGTGTATTACTGAACTGATATCGTGTTCAGTAATAAGCTCACCAGGTCCTTCCAACTGTTGCCGATTTCCTGCATTGTGGGTAGAAGCTTTGAGGGCCAGATAGCACCGCATTGCGGGCTGGATATGGCCTACGGACTGTAGGTTGGGCACCACTGATATACAGTATATCATACATGTAACATGCCAAAGGATGGAGGCTAAGGGGGTTACTCACTATAGTGTGAATTGTTGCGTATAGGTGTGAATTCGCCAGATAAAGACAGTAGCAACAGGCTGCTACTGTCGCAGTCGCCTCTTTATAATAAGAATATTGTCACAGTCGCGACTATATTATGGGAAAATTGTCGCAATCTTATCATTTAAAAATTGTTGCGACTTTACAATGGGGAAATTGTCACGGATTTACTATGGGAATCCACTGTTTGCGAATTCGACAGTCAAATTCACACCTTAGTAAATAACCCCCTAAATGTACAACAAGGTAGACAGTTAAACAATGTCAATCAACATTCACTAAGATGGAGGCATAAGCCCTCACCAAACACTAAACTGATCTACAAATAACAAGATATGAAGAAAAGGATTTATTGGCACACCACATGCAGCAGAGGAAGTTACCCAATCAGCAATGAGATCAAAAAAGATCCTGGTAAAATGAGAGTCATACGGCACAACTGAAATAAATGCTACTGAAAGTGATAGAATCTTCTTTAAGGGGTGAGGATAACAAAAACAATAACCAAATAGGGGAAGAATAACATTCTGAATTTTATTTAT
>WMED01000997.1:0-29984 GCA_019650415.1 Pipa parva
GGCACCCTTCAAATCTCAGGGACCTGGAGCAATTTGCCAAAGAAGAATGGTCTAAAATTCGAGCAGAGCATTGTAAGAAACTCATTGATGGTTACTGGAAGCAGCTGTTTACAGTTATTTTGTCTAAAGGTTGTGCTACCAAGTATTAGGCTAAGGGTGCCAATACTTTTGGAGTTTTGTGTAAAATGATCAATGATTTGACTTTTTTTCATTCATTGCAAGCAAAATAAATCAAGAGATTAATACCAAAGCATTTGTGATTTCAATCATTTTCTGGAAGAAATTGAGAATTATCTGACAGAATTGCAGGGGTGCCAATACTTTTGGCCAGCACTGTATGTGAAAAATAACAGGTTAAAGGGTAGTGCTAATAAGAACAATTATTTAAAAAGAAACATTGATTACAAATATATCGGTAGTCCAGTAAATCTACATAAACTGCTGCTCCTCAAAAAAATGTCACCTCGGATGAAACAAGCAAATGATTGTGTAGGAAAAAGCGCACATAAAAGCCAATAGTGCTTTACCAGATATAAATCAACAAAATATAGCGCAGGACCAAACATCCACAGACTCAGAAGTGCGAACAGAAAATATTTTTAAGAACCCCCAATTGTGCAAATATGAGTTCAAAAACAATGAGCCATTATGTGGGGACGATCACCAGATTCACTTGGAAATCAAAACATGTTTAATAGATAAAGACAAATGTGCAGAAATGTTATTAATAGAAAAACAGTAGAAAAAAGGCCATACTCACAAACATGTGTATGGAAAGCACATGTGTAAATACAGAAGTAGTACAAAAGTCCCAGTAGTGATGAACTTCTTATTTACGCGTTTCGACGGCTGTTGTAGTGTCCAACTTCCTCAGGAATATCAATAACATTATGATACGTTTATTTTTATATTCTATTGATATCTTTTGTTTTTATATTAATAAAATATAAACACATTGGAGATTTCTTTTCTTTATCTTTTTACATGATTTTGAGTGGAGTCATTATTGTTTTGGACCATATCTGCGTTGTTTAATCTGTGTTTCACCCTGATTTTGGGATTATCTCCAACATCGCTGAATGTTTCTTATTATACATGTTTTGATTTCCAAGTGAATATGGTGGGCATCCCCACATAAGGGCCTGTTGTTTTAGTACACTTATTTGCACAATAGGGTGTTTTTTTCAACTATTTTCTGTTTGCACTTCTGAGTGTATAGAAGTTTGGTCTTGCACTATATATTTTTTTAATTTATATCTGATAAGGCACTATTACCTTTTCTGTGCGCTTTCCCTACAGAATCATTATATTTGTACCAACCTGGGTCAGACTGGCCCACTAGAGGATCCTCAGGTGGGCCCCAGTATTGGGGGCCCAGTCCTGGTGCACAAAAACATCTCTTTTAACATTTGCAAGATTTTAGCTACCTTTAATAACACTAACACTTGGGCAATTGGTTCTTTTATCTATCCTTCCAAACCAATCATTTAATATGATAGTTTGAGTGTGCAGGACAACTCTTGTTAGTGGCCTGTGGGCCCTTGCAATTAGCTTCTATGATGGACCCAAGATACCTCAGTCTGACAATAGAACCAACACAATGACCTCATCAATTTCCTTTATCAATTACTTAGCATATAAAACAGAAAGTATTCCAGATGTACCTCCTGAAATCAGTATTTAGCGTTGTTATTAACTTAAACTTTTTCACACCAACTAGGAACAAGATTGTCTATATAGTTATTATGAATACAAAATATATGGAACTGTATGGCAAGGCTGGAGGTCTTAAAAAAAACTTTAGAAGAGGCACTTCTTGGGCTGGGCTTAGATATTATATTTTACAAATATAACTTAGCACTATCACAATCAAAATATAATAGATAATATAATGTTCAAAGTTTTGTAAAAGACCATTATTTGCATAGGAAAGTAGGAATTAAATGGGTGAAAGCATACAGAACACTTATTTGTCTTCAGATAGACCTTTATTGGCTTACACTACTATAAACATGTATTATGGCATGAAATGATCATGTTATCATATATAAAAATTGGATTTTGATCTGATTTAATAAATGCATAAACATGCCCATTATGTTAATGTGTTGGAAAAAATACTTGTAATATGCCTTCAGTTCTTCAAGTGTTTGAAAAATATTGCTGAAAGTCCTTGGCATCTTTCACCACATAAAAGTCTTTAAGGTTTTGTTTCACAAGTATTCTTCTGGTGCCTTATGTTTTTAACACAAAAATATTGTTTTTGGCATTTGCAAGGTTTAACCTGAGACACATAAAAAGTGGTATTGTGCTTGGGTCATTTGATGGATGACCACCTGTGTCGTGCTGTGAGCAAAAACCCAGCCAGATGGGTGAAAATATTAGTTGCCAAGAGTAATAATTTTACATATTTCGCTGGAATGCTTTTTCCCTATCTAAGTCTGGGGGAAGCTGGATATAGATTACACTTGTGGGTTATGGATATTTCAGGATATGTAGAAAGCTCATGTTAGCTTCAAAAGCAAATGTTTCAATATGTTTATTCTGTAGCTGTAGTTATAACAGCAAATCTGTTCTTTATACCTCTTTTAAATGAAAGCTTGTTTATTAAATGATTTGTTGAAAGTCACACCTATGTATATGTAGTTTAAAAAAAAAAAGAAAAAAAGACTAGCTTCTTATATTTCAAAGATTATTTTCTTCACCCACTCATTCCTAATAAAAATATTGTACATAATTGCATTATACAGCGATCATGCAGAACACTATTATTTCTTTATTGTCCATATTTATATAGAGCAGATATCTTAAATAAGGTTTTACAGAGATTAATCATTCACCTCAGTCCCTAGGGTAAACACACAGACTTCATGCAAATGATGTTCAGCGAGGAATCAAGCCCGCATTGGCCATTATCAGGAGGGGTAAATGCATTGTATGTGTATATATATATATATATATATGTTTATATACATTTATATATTATTTATGTTTATATAATGGCTTGAAAACTTCACAGTGAATCCAGTTGTTAGGCACTATTTTTAGAAAACATTTAATTTACCAAAGTGCGAAGTGAGGTATGGATCCTTCGCCTCACTTCGCACTGACTGTTATGCGCTCGCTGATGTCCTGCAAGTGGACATCAACGAGCACTTTAAAGGGATTCCAATGTCAGCGAGACCACTCGAGGCGAAGGATCTGCACCTCACTTCGCACTTTGGTGAAATACCCCCTAGGTGCTTAAAAAAAAACAAAAATCTCTTATCCTTTAATATGTACATAGTAACATAGTAACATAGTTTATAAGGCTGAAAAAAGACACAAGTCCATCCAGTTCAACCTATTTTCCTGTAATGTTGATCCAGAGGAAGGCAAAAATCCCATGAGGCAAGAGCCAATTATCCTCATACAGCCTAACATTGATTATATAGAGGTTTTGACCTTGATTGGCCACCATCTATACAATATTACAATCCCTCCTGTGACTGACAGATTTCCTTGCATACATATAGACAGATCCACTGTTAATGGATCCAAATAGTGGCAATGACCCTAGAAAAAACATCAACAAAGACAGGAAAAAATTCTGTAAATTCCTGCAATGGGGCATTTTTATCATAGGGTGAAAATATCTTTCCTCTCTTTCTTTTAACTGCATTTTTTAATTATGTTTTTGCTTCGATCTTTTCACATTTTTTTCCGATATTTCCTATACATTGTATTTTTGTCAGCATGGAAAACAAAAAGACTCTCCAGCACTCCAGTGTGTAAAATCGATTTCTGTAAATCTGTAGACTACCGATGTTACAGGACTGAACAGACCAACAGGTGGCAAAACCGGAAGTGCTCCAATAAACGATTTACAGAAATCGATTTTACACACTGGAGTGCTGGAGAGTCTTTTTGTTTTCCATGCTGACAAACGGATACGTCTTTTCTTCTCCTGGCACCCGAGACACAAAATGGTAAGGGATTGACAGCAGCCTTTTTTCTATTTTTGTGCATATATTGTATTTTTGTGGCATAAAAACTAAAGCTACCGTCCCACTATGCATTTTGTCATATGTGTTTTTTCATGTGCAGCAAATTAGAATGTGCTTCCAAGTCCCTATTCATTTACCCAGGCAGTGTGGTGGCTCACTGGTTAGCACTGCTGCCTTGAAGCTCTGGGTTCATTTCCACCCTGGACTTCATCTGCATGGAGTTTGTGTTTCAATGAAACATAGTCAGTGAATATGGCTGTTACTGAGCATGCTGGCACAGTAAGTACTAAAACAGACAAACATTTATTGGTATTGTAGATGAGGTCATAACAAATAGGAAGTAAAGGAGCAGCACAGTAGTTAGGTCACTGGGTTTACTTCCATTGTTGACTCCAGTGTAGACTATTAGTGACCTTGAATGAATCAATAAATCAATCTGCACCTCTTGCATTAAATTTAAAGTTTGGAAGCTGAGTGTAATAGGAACTAAATACTGCAGCAGCCCTATATATTAAATAAAAGTACTCCAATGATGTTTAAGACAGTATATTTGGTTTACAGTTGTCAGTAACTTTAAATGTATCTAAACAGTTTAACATTAGTGGAAGCTAATATTGAATATCTCACCACTGTTCAGATAATATTCCTTAAATTGCTTCTTTAGTGTTTTCTTCTACATACGGGAACCCCTATGTAGACTCAAAATCGTAGGGTACATTTCCTTCCTCTGCAAATATGCATATGTATAAGGAACTGGATGGGTGTACATTTTTTGCTTTAGAATTATTAGAACAATTCTCAAATAGTCAACTATAGTAAATGTCAAAACAATGACATAGGAAGTTGCTGTATTCATGTTTAATGATTAATAAACCTCCATGCAGCAGAAGGTTATTTGGGATATAGTTGCTTACTAATATGTTTTGGTGGTGCTGTGTTTTTACAAAACATGACCCTCATATGTCGTTTTCACCACCAGAATGCTAAGAAAACACTTTATAAGTTGTTCTGGCAAGGAAGTCAAGGGTGTGCCAGCCATTTGTAGTTGAAATATTTCATAGATGGATTGTGCTGAGTGTCTCATGTACAATTCTGTATGCAAAAAGACCTTGCATAGGTTATTCTAGGTATAAATTTTTTATTATCCGCTTTTATTTACTGGTATGCCGTGCCATTTCTCCTGCTAGGGTAAACAGAAAATCAACAGCAACTCTTCAATGCAAATGTGCAAATGATCATAAACATGGTTACGTTGCTTAACCAAATAATTAGGGTAGTTTATCAACACGGACAAACTTCACAGAGGCCTAGTAACCCATAGCAACCAATCAGCAGTTAGCATTCACTTTTATATGGAAGTTAGAATAATGAAAGCCATGCCTTCTCAGGCAGGGAGAAGGACAGAAGTGGGATGAGAAGTCATGCAGATTTATTTGAATTTGAGAAGTGAAGGGCAGTGATGTCAGTCTCACCATATACCAATATATGTATTCTGCGAATATTCTTTTCTATGTCACCTTGTCCCTAGGTCATGTTATCACTTTTGAAGAAATAGTTGCTGTATGCATCACTGGAGCCCTGCCATCAGCTCTCCATTTCTCTAGTCTGAAGTGACAAAGTCAAACAGGTTAATTCGGAGCAGTACACCTAGTCACATTCGCTCCTTTGCACCACACTGCTGCTTAGTTAATAATAGACGAACCTGTACAAGTGCATGCAAAACCATGCAAAGGGCTCTGTAAGATTATTATACATTATTGTAGTCACCCCAATTGGTCATGTATTCACCACTTCACAGAGTTTAGTCAATAAGAGAACATGTGGAAGTGGAGAATAGATGTAAATTTATTTTACATAAATAAAATAATGTTTATTCTAAATTTTTAATTACATTATAATTACATTAAAATATGTAATGTTTATTCTACACGACTATTTGAACTTTAGTCAATGAGGCCTTTAGTGAATAAAGTAAATGCTTTCTCTCCATTTCTACATACCCAGTGCCAATACCACAATTTTCTCCCTATATTCTCATATGATGAGGAAACTCAGGTGCTATGTACATTTTCAAGTCAGCACTAAGCTGGTTCCCTGTTAAAATAAAAGGAGAATCAATGATCCTGCGATGCAGGAGTGATCTGAAAGAGGGAGGTGGGGGATACTTACCGGAGGAGGGAAAATATTTACGGATTGGAGTTTTACTCTCCAGTGCTGCCTACTGCTGTCACTCTCAAGCTGATCTTTTCTGCTCAGAAGCAGAATTTTGATGTAAAACTGCTTTTGAGCATGCTCACCTCAGTGAGTTAGACCAGGAAGCAGGAAGTGAAGAGGATCGCAGGGCTTTGCACAGTAGCAGAGATTAAATTAATAGTGACAGCAGGAGGCAGCACTGATGAGTAAAACTCCAGTCCGTAAATATTTACCCCCCCTTTCCCCTTGCAAATCACCCTTTGATCAAATGAGCCTTTACTGCTTTTTTTTTTTTTTTACAACGCATGAATTTCTGGCACAATAAATGGTGCTCGTGTACGGATTTTATATATGGCTATATTAGATTTTCAGAAAATAAAATCTTAAAGCTACATAACATAATAATACATTACTCTTCATGTTTTATTATCTCCAATAAATAGGAGAAAATACTTTTATTTTAAATTGATTGGGATAATTTCACATATAATTATAAAAGGCGTTTACATGACATTTAAATTCATATGCAGGAAAAAGCTATCCATCATGTTTACAATGCAATTTATCGAAAACCGCATACAGTATATATTCTTAAAAATGCCATTGTGCATCTGATTAAAGATTCCTTGCCTGGGGACATCAGAGAATTTCATTTTGACTGGCCTTTGGTAAGAACTACATAGATGTCAATTAGATAACATGTGATTCTTGTGCTGTCGGTCGTGGCCTACGCTATTCTCTTGTTTGCTTGGGGCCTTACCTGTTAGATTCCCTGTAATATGTGTTGATGCAGAGGAACAGTGACTTGTAAAAGAAACGAAGCGTGACAGGGTTTTTGAATGAGGGGGAAATCTGATATTTTCTCTCTCTTCTGGACCTAGGAAATAGGACTCCTTCTGCTGTGCTGGGATTTGGCCATTTTCTATTAGATTTGGTGAAAGAAAGTCCTGCAGTTTATTGTTTGGTGCTTATAGAAGAAAAGTAAATAAAGAGTTAGAGTTATTTAATTGTGTTACCATCTGCTTTCCCACTGATGATAAAGACAATATCTTACTGCATATATAGTAATTCTATAAACCCCTACACACGCACACTCACACAAACATACACACATTCATACATACACATAAAAATATACATGTGTACACACGCACATATATATAGATATATACAGTATACACACATACACCAACAAACCCACACACGCATTCACACACAAACATACATTTCCCATTACATATATTTTATTATTATTTATATTATAGCATTTGTACTTTAATTTACTTGGTTTTAGTGATGATTCTGCCTATTCTCAATGTTATGCATGTTGGACAAAAGAGTAACGTAATTTCAATCCTTGTATGTCCCTATGTACATATGTAGAATTGACAATAAGGGCGAAACGATCGCCCGAAGTAAATTTCTGACTGCACGTGCAGTATTTTTACCGCACTTGCAGTATTCCGATTGATTTGCGATCGCAATTGTGATTGTGCGATCACAAAACGATCGGAATACTGCACGTGCGGTCAGAAATTTACTTCGGGCGGACTAAATCCGCCCTTAGTAAATTTCGCTCTAAATATCTATCTATCTATCTACATGCATACACACACACATACCATATATACAACCACATATACTGTGTGTGTGTATATATATATATATACAGTATATATACATATATACAGTACACAAATACATATACATACGTACATACAAATCTGACTAAGTAAATGACTATTTGTTCCTTTCAAAGGTACAGCAGACAAGTCAGTTAATTTCTATTAATTCATCTTAATTTTATATTATTATTTCCATGTAAGTATCATTTTATGATTAGCAAATACAGTCCCCTTATTTTGCTAGTTATTTGCCATTTTTCCCTCTGAGAAAATGACAGAGATGCCTCCATTAATGGGCATATACGCAGGGCACTTATCCAGGCTATAAATGGGAGTTTTTGCTAAGGCTTTCATTGGCATGTGGTATACAATACATAGTAACACAATGGACACAGCATGGATTCGTACTGAAACACAATACATGTGACATTGAACAATGCATGCATCTTATAGCATATCAATCACTGTTACAGGCAAGTGTCATTTTCAGCTGAGCAATGGTATAGC
This sequence comes from Pipa parva, assembly GCA_019650415.1. NCBI lineage: Eukaryota > Metazoa > Chordata > Amphibia > Anura > Pipidae > Pipa > Pipa parva. The sequence continues at coordinate 8,312 of WMED01000997.1, forward strand.
AATAATAACACACATGATTATAAAGTGCAATCAATGCAAACAGCAGTAATAAATGTAAAAAATAAATACAAGATAACTGCAGCTTCACAGTTAAATGAGGCATATTTATCATATTGGAAATTGGTTAAAAAAATTGCAAAACCTTTACAGCTTTTCACCCATTTTTTTTCTATTCGTAACTTTTTCTCCATCACAACCTTTCATTACTGGTTGATTTGGATGCAATTTGTAGTTCATGAAAGGGCATTGTTGGTTTGTGGATCTGCCATACTTCTGATACATTGTATCATTTCTTTACATATTTTCTTTCACTAAAAACTGTTTTGCCACTTTCAACCATATGTTAAAAAACTAGCTTCTGGGGTGACAGCCGTGTAAATGAAAAATTACAAAGTCATAATGAAATATCCCCAAAAAGCAGCAAAAAATGATTGAAATCACATTTACTAATCTTTACTATTTATTAGCATTAAAAATTCAGTTTGAAAATTGTCTTGAAAAATGTGAGTGATTCTATTTTTCTTTTCAACTGGAATATTGGACAAATAGACGAAAATGAAAAAACTTAGAAAAAAAAAAAACAAATCGAAAGATGGGAATCAGTCTTTTGACAATTTGATAGATTATGGCCCTAGTTGAAATTTTAGTTTTTTCAAGATAATCTGATGTTAACTTTTGGGGTTTTTAAGGCGAGGGACACACTTGCTGTTTTGTAGCTAAGCTTAGGGTCATTATTGTCTATGGCAGCGGTTCTCAACCTGTGGGTCGCGACCCCGGTGGGGATCGTGAGGCAGTCCCACTGGGGTCGAGAACCGCGGCGACTCCCGCAAGCACTTGCAGGAACCCTTCTTATAAGGGTTCCTGCGGGTGACGTCGGCAGTAAACGTCATCACGTGACACGCGACATGATGATGTTTCGGCCGCAACGTCATCACGTGATGCGCGGCATGATGACATTTAGACGAAATGTCATCACGCCGCGCGGCGCGTGACGTCAGAGGGGGGTCGTGGTCTCAACAAGGTTGAGAACCGCTGGTCTATGGTGTAAAACAAAATAGCCTGTGTGGATTATCTCACAGAAAACAATAGATAATATTTTTCGAGTTCAGCTACAAAACAATGATTTGAACTTAGTTCCTCTTGCTTGCATTTAACTGATCCACTGGTTTCTAGGGTACAATATCGTAACAACTAGGCAGAAATTTAAGGAACAGACTAGGCAGAGCAATGCTACAAGGTATTAAAAGAAAGGTAGTAATGAAAAAGAAACTTTTAGTTTAAATGATTTTCTGGTTTCTAATAATCGGGCACATTTATTAAAGTCGAACAGGTTTTTTGATGAGTAAATGCAGGAGAAACAGCCTATAATAAACTACTGTTTTGTCCTATGTACTAAACTGTTCAAAAACAATTATATCTCCCAAAAGAATTCTCCACCCTCAGGCTGGCGTAAGCCCATTATTCCCTATGGAGTTGGTCCTGTCATTTAGTCTAAGTCCAAAATATTTTCCCATTGAAAAGAGACATTGATATTGATTTGTAATGGGAGGAACCTTCATAGAAAAGCATTGCAAAGTTTCCCCTGTTAACAGATTGTCTAAGAGGGATATTTAGAAAAGAAGGGAAAAATTCATTTTCGACCATTTTAAAAAATTATAAAAAATTATCGCTATTTTTTACCAATAGTGCCTATTTTGAATGATATTATTCAAATATTGAATAATCTACATCACTCTAGCGCTATTTAATAAAGTTTTCCTGCCCAGCTAATCTTAATCTTATCACTCAAAATTATTTCCTTCACTGGATTTGGCGAAAACCATTGAGCCCTATGCTAAACTGCAGTGCTATCATTCAAAAATCCAATCCAATATATCAAATGCTTCAAACTGTTACTAAAACTAATACAAAAAGGCAACAAAATATCCCAAAACAAACGCTAACTGCAAAAATGTATACAAATCAGTCATAACTAACAACAAACTACCCTAAGCTACAGTAAAAACCATTAACAGGCAACTAAAGGGTTAATGTAAATAAAACAGCATTATTTCCATAGCGCTACTGTAATAATTTGTTTTATTTAATTAACCCTATCTAGTGGCAGTCCCTAGTACCCCCTCAGCCCCCCAATATCACCAACATCACCCTTTACTTAGCACAGGGCTGATTGGGTGGGATTTTTACTCTTTCTCCTATCACCCTATCCCTTTGGGATAGGGGAGCATGTTAAAATAAAAAGAAGGGGTCCCTGGGACCCCTATCACCCCTCCTTCCCCCAACACTAGGCAGGTAGTACCACTTCTAGGGTTGGCTACATAGGAGCACCTCTTCTTCCCCCTACTCCAGTGACCAAGTGGGGTAGAGGGGCATCTCCATCCCAAAAGGGGGACAGGAGTTCCTCACCTGGAGGGGGTCAATTCCTTATCTTCTCCATGGCCTCCAACTCCATCACATCATTAGTCATAACCTAATAGGGCCTTACCTAAGTCAAGCTGAGGATCCTACCTGAAAGGGAACTGTAGAAATTGATAGGTTTTATATAGCTTTTCCTGTTGCTGATTGGTTAATGGCCTAAGAATAACCTTTTATACCCCAATTGGTTAATTGATTAGAGGCCATTAACCAATCAGCAACAGGAAAAGGCTATATAAATCCTACCAATTCCTGTAGTCCCATCTCAGGTAAAATCCTCATCTATAAATAGTCTAGCGCTGGTGGAAGGTGGGGTACCCCCCCACCCCAAAGTGATAGGGGTAGGGAGAATGGATGTGGCTCCTAGGGAGCTCCAGTGCTTAGTGATCCCTCCCACCTAGCCTAGCAATGCCACTAAAAATCAAAAATGCGCAAAATTGAAAAGTACCATTCAAAAATATATTAAATTGAATAAAAGACTGAAAAGTGAGAAAGTATGAAATTTACCACTTCAACTCATTTTACCACTTTGGTAAACATCTCTACATGTTATATGTTACATGTTGTACATGTTATAATGGTAATTGACATATTTATTGGGAGATATTTACTAAGACCCTCTTTTGCTATTAATTCCCTTTCGATTCCCCTGATTTATGAGATTGATAAAAAAAATGTTCCCCTACGCACACACAAAAAAAAGATAACTATTAATCAGTTGACATTCGCACACTTTGCAATGTTTTTCAATTAGAGCACCTTCCATTACAGAGCGATATCAATATCCTTTTTTGAAGGGAAAATTATCTGACTGTGGCTAAGTGACAGGACCAACTCAATAAGAAATAATGTTTTTTTCCAGCATGAGGCAGGTAAATAGTTAAAAACAACAATAATGATAAAAAAAGGTTGTTTCTTCAGTGTTAAGTAGTCAAAAAATGTTTTGACTTTTGTAAATATCCTTTAGCTCATTCTATATAACAGGGTTTACTAAAAGTCCTGTTATTTCACACCACCTTTTACCAAGTCACAGTATACGAAGAAAATAGTATGCGCTAGTACTTGACTGTTGTTTGAATTCCTGTGTTTAAAATATTTACCATATTTTCTTTTCAATTCATTCAGTGGCTTTATAAATCAACCCCAGGCAGATGGCAGGGAGAATGCTGCTTGTGAGAGCTTACATTACATAGGAAGCACTTTTTTTCAATTGACAAAGGATTTTTTAGGACCAATAGTGAATTGGATAATGCAGAGGAAATAGGTGCTTACATAGCAACTATAGCTATATGGCCATTATTGATGATTCTGTGGTAGGTCTTTGGACATTCTTTGATTTAACATAAATCTGTTGAGTAATGTTGGTTACTTCATTAACCTTTAAGCCTAAAGAAAAAAAAATCTACGAGGATAAATTTATTTGCTATAACAAGTCTACCTGCTGATAGCGTTTGATTTTTTTTTTTCTCTGCTTCATTTGTTTTGTGCTTTAGCAAACTAAAGGAAAACACAGCTGTGTATGATAGAAATGGTGTTTATTTTCTCATTAGAAGGGGTAAGAGGAGATAGTATAGTTGGAAGGCCAGTCATAAAGAAATACTGATGAACGCCCCTTCATGTGTTTGCACAGCCACTTTATGAAGGCTTTTCAAACAGTCCTCTCAAATGTATTAGTAAGAATAAGATATCTTGAAAGGGAAGACAAAGGTAATGCATTTATGGGAGTAACATTCAAGATAAAGTTTCTCTAAGTGTTTAGATTAGTTAAATATTAGTGAAGCAGGAAAAGAGATAAAACTGATTTAAAAAATGTTGAAAGTCAGATCTTTATGTTAGTAGAGGTCAGCTAAAAAGTCTCATGGCTGTTTCCCTTGGTTGTTAAACAAGGGCTAGATCTGGTGTTTTTGTCAAAGTTTTGCCATTTAAACCATAACAAAACTCCATTCAAGAGTCATAACTAGCGGCCATACAAATGCATGGGTGACTGTGTGCAACCACCGTGCACATTGTTGCAGTCAGGTTAATAGTGACAAATACATCCAGCAGAATGGTTATGGTTTACTGATGGTTTGTCAGTTTTAAAACCACAATAGCACCAGGTATAGTCACATCCTTGCATATGGGTTTCCCTCAACTGTTACTTCATTAAAAATATCTGGATTTCCTCTAAATTCACACTCCATTGACAATATTACCTAATGTATATTTTGTTTGTTCAGTCTGAAGTAAACAGTAATTATAAAACAAAGTGTTTTGTATGCACATAACACTTTTTTAGGAATATTTGTGTTTAAACATGTTTTTAAAAGTGGTTGCTGTCAAATTGTTAACTCTTCTGTTTTGTACTATATGGATATTATTAGTTAACTGTAATTATTTTAATTTAGAATAATAATAGCCTTCATTAATAAAGTGTCTTTATATTCTACAGAAGTGCATAATGGGATAACATCTGACAGCAATGACACGACAGTGAATCAGAGAGGTATTTGGACAAGACCAATACAGGTTAAAATCTAAAAGTGGTAGGGAGATGGTGCAGATGTGGTATCTATACCGAATATAATCTTCCAGCTTATCCATCATTTAAAAGGTAAAAAATTCTCAAGTTATGTGTAGGTCAGCCCGTTAGTTGTAGTTAATTGTACAATAAAGCCTAGTTCACAGGCAGAGAGATTTTTAATAGACTAATCCAAAGATAGGAGCAGGTGTAGACAGGAAAGTAGTTCTAGGGCGAAATTTATTACAGGCGAAACGATCACCCGAAATTAAATTCCGATCGCTCGAATGCAAATTCCGATCGATCAATCGGAATTGATTGAAATTCCGATCGCTCAAATGCAAATTCCGATCGATCAATCGGAATCAATCAAAATTCCGATCACTCGATCGGAATTTCGATCGATTGGTAAAAATTACGAGTTTAATAAATTTTGCTAGAATCAACTTCAGGATTGGTTACTTTGAAGAGACAGAGGAATTCATCAACAAGTGCACTTGTTTACATGGGTCTAGTAACCTATAGCAACCAATCACAAGTTTGCTTTAAAAATTCTAGTTCACTGTACTAGTAAATACTATTAGCTGATTGGTTGCTACAGCAGCTTGGAAAACAGAAATTTGAGGTAATGTCAAGAGTAACTGGCAGTTCTCAAATTGTGGTACTGGTGGTATTTGGCCAGATTTTTTGTAATCTGTGTTTGGTCACTAGGTGGTAATGTTATTTTCATGTCTATAGTATCTGCCTAAGCCACCTGTGCAGGTTGTCTGTGTGCACAGTTATCACAGTGGTTCTTGACATTAGCCCTGGTTAATAGGAAGAATAAGATAGCTGATGCATCTGCTTCTGAATAATAACAGTAGTGGTAGTTGTCTTAAACCCATCACAATCACTCTTTCCTGCTGAAAGCAAATAAATCACTTTATATACATGAGGAAACATTCAAGGATAAATATTTCCTTTTTAATCTAAAGTTATGAATCTGTCAACACATATATACATTTTTCTAACTTAATTTTTATAACCTTTGTGGCCCAACCATTATGGGAGGAATTCAGAAAGCTCCGAAGTGAGGCGCGTAGTGTTCACCTCACTTCGGAACAACTGAAATGCACATGCTGATGTCCTGCACGCGGACATCAGAATGCGCATTAAAGGGATTCCCCTCCCGGTGAGGAGACTTGAGTGCTCTCGCTAGGAGGGAAATCCTATTAATGCGCGTGCTGATGTCCGCGTGCAGGACATCAGCATGCGCATTTCAGTTGTTCCGAAGTGAGGCGAACACTACGCGCCTCACTTTGGAGCTGGCTGAATTCCCCCCTATATGTACTATGTACACTACTAAATTAGGCTCACTGTGAATAATAACTTGTATGTTTTTATTTATACTACAAGACTATATAAGGGCGTATGTATCAAAGGTCAAAATGGTGGCAAACAGATTATAAAAATGAATTTTTTTTTCTGCACTCTACTGCTTTGCTAACTTTTTGGCTATATGTTATAATTTATTGTCAAAACCTTTTCTTTGTCCAAATATCTTTTTAACATCTAAGGGGGTTATTCACTAAGGTGCGAATTCGACTGTTGAGTTCGCAAACAGCGGATTCCCATAGTTAATCTGCTACAATTTCCCCATTGTAAAGTCGCGACAATTTTTTATTGTTAAGATTGCAACAAATTTCCCATAATAAAGTCACGACTGAGACAATATTCTCATGTTGCGATTGCAACAGTAGCAGCCTATTGCGACTATCTTTATCTGGCGAATTCGCACCTATACGCAACAGTTCGGACTTTAGAGAATAACCCCCTACCCCCTTCATCTGAACCTTTTTGCCACTCATTATTTCCTATGGACTAGTTGTGGGGTGAAATAGCACTGATATGTGTTGAACACATAGAAACACTGTGATGGAATGCTAGAAATGGTGACAAAACACAGAAATAAAAAAAAAATCTATGTAATATATATCCCTCTACACTTACTTTTTTGGTTGATACAGTGAATGTAACAGTAAAAGGCTTAGAGCCTCATTGATTAAATTGAATAGTTGCGTAGAGGTGTGAATTTGCATCTATTCTCCATTTCCCAACGTTCGCTTATTGAACAAAATCTGCGATTTGGTGAATATGCCACCGATTCGGGTGACTTAGGAACATAAGGAGCTCTTCACATCATTTTGCGTGTATATGTATAGGTACTTCTACTACTGACTATGTTTGGAGTGCAAAGGTGTGAATGTGACTAGGTGAACTGCTCTGAATTCATCTGATTTTTCCACTTCAGACTGGTGAATTGGGGGGTTGATGGCAGGGCTCCAGTGTTGCATAAGGCGACTATTCATTCAAAAGTGCGATGGCAATGGCGACTGCATCTAAGTGACAACATGATCTAGGGACAAGGTGACATAGAAATAGAATATTCACAGAATACGTCTATCTTACATCTACCAACATTTGTCACTGTCTACCTGTTTTCCCTGGTAGGTAGATATTGGCATTAATATTATTTCCTATGCAAGAATTCGCCTGGTCGAGGTTGGTGAAAACCCACTAGTCCCTATATAGATGGTGCACAAAATCTTTTCTAAGTTCCTGGCAAAAATATCAGTTATATCGGTATCGATATCAAAGAGCTCCACTGACACAAATGTAATTTTTAGCATTATTAACGCATCGATATTCATTGTTATTGATTTGTATTGATAAATTGTATTTAAATTAGGGGAAAAGGAAAATACGGCGGGAAAAAAAAATGAAAGAAAAAAAAAGGCGCAAAAAGGTCGACATGAAGTTAGTAAATATACCCCAACTTATGTCCAAAGTCAGCATAGATTTATACATAAATAATAGAAATAATAAACATGACCATTAAAATCATGTTGAAGGATAATCTACTAAATATGTCTTTTTTACATCACAATATATTGGTTTGGTTACTTGACCTTAGCATTAAAATATAAAATAAGATTGACCTGCTTATAGTAACATTGTCAAATCAAGGAAATTGAGGATGACATCCCCTGCAGGTTAGTAATATGACCCCCTATTTGTGAAAGAATGATCTCGTTTAGGGGAAAAAAAATCTCAGAAACTTGAGGATGTCAGCTTTTATTATTTATTTATTTTTTTATATGTATTTTTTGTTTGGAGAACTGTTTAAATTAAATTAAAGAATGTGGACGATTTTGTGGACATAATACTGAGAATACAAAACACACCCATGATACAGTCAAAGCAATGAAAAATGAAATAGAAACTAGTTTAAGTATTCATATGCTGTAATTCTGTTTTAAACAGCCTTGCAGTGTTTCAATAATGTGGATATTCTGAAATGTTTCTAAGGCAGAATTAGAGAACATGATATGAAACATTCATATAGTTTAGAAAACATATCATTACAAAAGCTTTGGCACATTTGGGTCACATACCAAAATCATAGAAAAGAGGTACTTTAATATTAATATACTGTATTTTACAGTACTGCTGATTTGGCTGCTCTTACCATTTTCAGTAACAAGGCAATGGCGGGCTCTTTAATTAAAGGAGAACTCAAGTAAAAAAACTAAAAAACAAGTGTTAAAATAATTACCTTATACAGAGCCAATTGATTACAGTCACAGCATGAGCTGTGCTGTAATTAGCCGGCACCCGATGCTTCCTTCACAGAGCTGACTGACTGAGAAGCCAGCGTGAAGCTCCTCCCAACTTATTTCACCTTGGGTGTTTTAGGGCTTAAACACCATCATGTTCATTGCGGGGGCCAATGAGAATGCTCCCCGCAATGAGCATGATAATGTAGAAGCCGGTGAAACAGGAAGAAGGAGCTGTGCGCTGGCTTCTCAGTCAGCCAGTGCTATGCAAGAGGTGTTGGGGAAGTATTGGGAGCCAGCTAATCACAGCACAGCTCATGCTGTGACTGTAATCAATCGGCTTTGTATAAGGTAAGTATTTTAACTTTCCTGTTTTATTTTTTTACCTTAGAACTCCTTTAAAGCGGCTGTTGGCAGGAATGGTAGGAAAATGGTTATTAACTACCACGCAAAATGATAACATTAATAAATTTAACTTCAAAGATAACATTTTTACAAGTAATGTATTTAAAAAACGTCTATTTCAATCCAAATGGGAATTTAAATTTTTCTGGTGTTACTGGTCCTTAAATGAATCTTTTAATTGTCACCCAAAATTCAATTTTCACATGTCAAAGTTTCTGCACCCCCTGATGGCAGTATAAAGCTACAATAACTGGCCACAAGCAATCCATTAACTGCCAAACCATGAATTAGATGATGTATGAATATGATCTGTATATCTATAGACTATAAGGGTAAGGCCCCACTATGTGTCTTGCCATGTTTTATATGATGCATACCTCACAATACAGCAGGGGGATACAGTGGGACATCACTATTTCACCCTACCACTTATGTCACTGGTGCACTGCCTTCTGAATTCTGTTTGGCTGTGCACCAGTGATGTAAGTGGAAGGGAGTGGCTGGTACACCAGTGATATCACTGGTGTACCATATACTCCCTACATGTGTGCCAATGACATCAGACATCAGATATAGGCAAGGTGCACCGAAGGGAAGAGGGACTGCATGACAAGCCATGAAAAATGGCACTGTCCCATGGAATCTGGGACAGTTGGGGGGGGGGGGGGGGGGGGGGGGGGGGGGGGGGGGGGGGGGGGGGGGGGGGGGGTATGCTGGCGTAAGCTGTCACAAGGCATTTTAATGTGAGAACAAAACCCGCAGGCATTTTCTTACTGGGAAACCCCTGGTGACATAGGTAGAAGTTGTTACTGGTAGGTTATTTAGGTAAGTCGAAAGGGGGAACCTCTCTGATGTGGTTTACCAGATTTTTATGTGTTTTGTCACATGTGGCCTTTCCATAATTTGGTAGAGATCCATCCTTTTTATTATTATCAGACTGATATTAAAGAAACCTTTTATTCTATACTTATCTTATTTGGGCATTGGTAAGAAATTACAATACTTGCTAAAGATATTCAGAATAAATAACTAAAATATCCAGTCATGTACTTTCCTGATATATTTTTGAGTTACTTTAAAGGGTCTGTTGATTTTTTTTTTTTAAGTGTAAAATAATACAGAATTGGAGGCTATTATTATTCCATACAATCATTTTCCAGCAGCATTTGCAGGTAACAAATGAATAAGAGGCAATGTTATGCTTTAAAATGATCTGTAAATGAACCTTTGACTAGTATCCTAGGGCTAAGATCTCAAAGTGAAAAATATTGAGAGTAAACTAGCCACTGCTACTAAGAGTCAATAGACAGAAGGCACGGGTCATTAATTTTGTGTCCTTTGTTTTGTCAGTTTATTCTGTACCGACTGCTAGAGAAAGTAAAATCAGCCAGGCGGAAAATTGTCTGCTTTGGAACATGTTTCCCCACCCAACATGCGCTGACCCACGGGAGAGGATACTAGGTCAGCAGACCTTCATTTCCCTTCCAAATTCTTTGAACACCACTGATAATAGATATGGTTTATGATAACTCCACTGGGTTACATTTTGTCTAAATTTCTGATTAATCATTTTCAGTACATGCTTATCTGCAGTATCTAAATGCAGGGAAATGTTTTTTTTTTTTTAACCATTTGATTATCATGGAGCTAAGATATTTTTAAACGTATTTACGTGAGCTAAAATGAGAACTAACCAATTGAGAATCATGATGTTGTTTAATTTTATTGTTTTGTAAATGTTCAGTATAATGTATGTTCATGATTTGTTTGTGCACAAATCCTTACGTATCTGCTTATATTTGCTTTAGAATATATTAGTAACTTGCCATGCTGTTTTTACCTATCAAGTTAAAATAAAATATCATCCACTTACTCCACTTAAACAGTGTCCCCACTGGCCAAAATATCATGAATCATTATCAAATGAAATCATGAGTGGTGTGCCCTTACCAAGCCCCAACTTTTACACTTGGCATCTTGCAGACAATGGAGTGACCTTGTTTAACTAATATATATATATAGAAAAACTCCAAATACAAAACATACAGTGGGATGTGTGACAGTGCCAGATCAGATCATACATTAGGATGATAGCAATGTTTTTTATTAGCACTTAAACTTTAAGGCCTAGCATTTCATACCTGGCAAGTTTTCATGAATTTTCTCAGTAAATTCTAATCAACTCATCAATATCAGCTGCCCAAAATAATAGATATAAAATGCCAGTATACAGCCACAACCAGTTTTTAGTTCTTCCCTACCCCATTAGATGATCATGCCAGAGGGAGGAAGAGAGGCTCCCATGGATGGGTTTATGACTCTTGCATCATTTTCAACACACAGGTACAGAGCTCAAAGCAATGCATTCATATCACTGCAACTAGGCCCATAACTCCCAAGAGCCCAGTCATTGATTACTGACAAGAAAGATGTTCATCTTGTTGATTACTTCATTTTGTATCTTGTGTGCTGGTATTTGCTGTTGTGGATAAATTGTGGTTAGTTTTGACACTTTAAATACTTTGTTGTTGGTTTGGCTCTTGAAGAGTTTATTTGCTGGTTTTGATATCGGCTGCACTGGTTTAACATAAAAAAATAATGATTTACTTCCAGCAATTGATGTAATTGATTCATTTCCTGAATAAAAACATCCTACTGCTAACTATTGCTTTCTATGATATTATTGTTAAAACACTGATACTGAAATTAGCTTTTATAATATGATATTGTTTTATTCTAGACAACGAAAAGTGAAAATAGGTGTTTGTTTAAGCATTCAGCCTCAACACATTATTATTTGGAAGAACCACCTTTTGCAACAGTAACAGATATAAGTATTTTGGGATAACTAAGTTTGCACACTGTTTTAAATTGATTTTGGCCCATTTGATGGGGTTGATCTGCTTCAAGTTGCCCAGGATAGTATGATGAAGCTTGTGCACCAGAGAAATGGTGTCACAGTTTCTCAGTTGAATTGACTTTAAGTGGATCATTTTACAACCTTGATCTTTTTGCACTGAAGATACTGTATAACATTGTCACTCCAGCCCTGTGTTTTCAATCATTGCCCAACTAAAAGGTGAAGTTTTGAGTGAGCTTAATTAAAAAAAAAAACTAAAACAGAGCCTTTGTCAGAATTGCCCATTATTTTGAATCTTAATTCTACCTTTAATTATGGCAAGATGCACAGCCCCCGCAACCCTGCAGCAAAATGCTACTACCACTATAGAGCACTACAGGTATGGTGTTTTTTTGAGGTATGTTTAGATTACGATACACATTGTGATTTGAACTTTGGGAAAAATGCTATTTCTTAGGGGGTTACTTACTAAAGTGCGATCAGCCATGTAAATGCCCATATTCACTTCCTTTCGTGACTTCTGCAACTCTGCTTATTCAACAATTTCTGCAATGTGAGGAATTTGCGACCAATTCTGACGCTTTCTCCAGTTGCGGACTTACGGAGCTCTTCGCATTAATTTGCGTGCGCGTGCACAGGTAATTCGGATATTCAGCATGTGACAGAGTCTGTCGAAGGAGTGGATTCTGCAGTGTGCACTGCTGCGAATTCACCTGTTTGCCTTCACCAGATCAGAGTGGTGAATTGAGGGGTTGATGGCAGGGCTCCAGTGTTGCATAAGGCGACTACTCATTCAAAAGTAACAATGGCGACTGTGACTATATTAGTCTACTATTAAACATGAACCAGGCACAAGGTGACATATGAAAATAAGTATTTTTCACTTATATATATAGTTAGTGGGATATGATGAGACTGACATCACTGCCCTTCACTGGAGGAATTCTCCTCACTCCTCATGACTTCTCATCCTACTATTGTACGACTGACTACACCACACGACGCATGCGACCATGTCTGGTGCTGTCCGCTGCATCATAAATAAGGAGAAGTGAATTCTTCCTAATCGTATGGACACGAAGAGATGCCATATCATTATGCTAGGCAAATTCCGCCTTTAATGAATGATCCCTAAATTTAGTCTTGTCTGACTAAGAGTTTTCAATCATTAGACCTATTTATAAAATAGGTCTGCAGAGTAGTTCTGCAAAGGGTGCTGATTTTGATTAATCTAAATTTAAAGATATGCTCTTTACTAATTGAGCAGTATATTTTTATCAGTTCTTTATAAATCAGCAAGAAGTGAAGTGAATAGAAAAATTGCACTGAAATTGTCTTAAAGAGTTGAAGCTAATCAAAAAGGTATAAATGACCTTAATAAATTTCTCTTTATTTTCACAGTCAACTTTGAAATTACAGATCCACCATAAAAAAGCAAATTGACAGTTGGATTGGCATAGCAGATATTCCTATGAAGATATAGGAAATACTTTATTTGGACTAACAGTTCATTATATAAGACATGCTTTTGAGAGATATTGTTCATTATATAAGACATGCTTTTGAGAGATATTGTTCATTGTATAAGACATGCTTTTGAGAGATATTGTTCATTGTATAAGACATGCTTTTGAGAGATATTCCCTCTTTATCAGGTCAGAGCAGTACTAAAGGATACACAGTTTGTAACATACTTCGTAATTTAATATACTTGGAAAAGTCCGATTTCACTTTCTTGAGTTTATTCCCGCAAGATCTCGGAAGTTTCTCGCGGTAAATATCGTGAGATTTTTTTCAATTGATGTTTACTGAAAGAAACTTTCGATCGAGTTTTTAGATCTCGATTTTTCGATGTAAAGGAAGCCATACTACTAATGTAAAGTATGGTTTACCTTTCTTTCGAAAAAATCGATCAAAAAGTTTCAGTCGGTAAAAATTGTTCAAAAAGTTATTTTTACCGTGCGAACAGCCGAGATGGCAAAAGGCCTTTTTCGAGTTTATTAAATTTCGTCCTAATTAAAATCTGTGTATACAGTACCTGTAATTACTTTTTTTTATTGGATTGTGTTGTTACTCTGCACATTTTTACCAGTACTGAGTAAAAATAACTTTCTGGTAATCTAGATGGAATTTTTTTCTTTTTCTGATGTGAAGAAAATGTGGTTGTTTGAATGACTTTCTAGTGAAGAGTAATTGAAAAGCAATTGGACCTCTGTTAGGGATCTGTATATCATTTGTATAATATTCCACAGCACAGGGATTGAATATCTATGGAAACAGCATGTTTAAAGTTTTTTCCCTAATATAAAAAAGATAAAGTAAAAAAACAAAACAAAACAAAACAACATTTGAATTTGAGTGCTTTAAAGTATACAAAATCAATATTGATTTCAGAATCTTTTATTCAGTAAAATCAGGGAATTGGTCAAGGGTCCAGATTGTTTTAGCAATGCATTGTATTTACAAGTATTAATGTTATGTCCATAGTGTAATATTAGAATTGACTTATTAAGCAGCACATGCATGCACATGGGCATATTTACTTAGACCAGTTCGACCATATTGATTGCTTTCATCTCATATTTCTGTCAATTTTTGTTTACCTACACTTTTCAATTTTCACAGAAGATAAAAATGTTTCCCCATTGAAATAAATTGTTATCCATAAAAACATAAATCTATCAGGCAGTGTGGTGGCTCGGTGGTTAACACTGCTGCTGTCTAGCTCTGGGTTCTGAGTTCAATTCCACGCTGGACTTCATCAGCATGGAGTTTGTATATTCTCCCTGCAGCAGCATGGGTTTTCTCCCACAATCCAAAAACATACATCTGTGTGACTGAATAGGGAAACTAGATTGTAAGCTCCATGGGTTAGGGACTGAAGTGAATGACAAATCTCTATGAAGCACTGCATAATATAGTAGTGCTATATAATAAATAAATGCAAAATGTTAACAGGGGGAAACTTTGCAATGCTTTTCTATGAGGGTTCCTTTCATTACAGATCATATAAATATAATATATATATATATATATTGTTTAGAATATAAAATATTTTGAACTTAGGCTAAATGACAGGACCAACTCCATAGAAAGTAGTGGGTTTTTGCCAGCCTGAGGGTGGAGAATTCTTTTGGGCGCTAAAATGGTTTTTGAACAGCTTAGTAAATAGAGAAAACAGTGATATCATTAAATATAGACTGTTTCTCTTCCATTTACTAGTCGAAAAACCTGTTCAGATTTAGTAAATGTGCCCCACAGTGTGCATTTAGCACTTAATAATCACTTTAAAATGTGTTTTTTTAGAAAGGACTGAGGTGTTTCCTTTTACAATGATATTTTGCTGTATGTAACAGATACTAAGAAAGAATACATTAACAGAACGTTCCATTGCTAAAAGAGAAAAAATAAATTCTTTTATATAGGAAAAATGTCTTGGCAGACAAACTGGAACTGCCAGATGGAATAGTTTGTGCCACATAAATTATAGGCTGTCGCTTTTTCATACTGGTATCCCAAAGTTCCATCTGTCTGCTCTCACTAATAAATATCTGATCTTATTATTGCAGGGGTACCGAATTCTTTATAGATTATGTAATTGCAACACCAAATGAAACTGGCAAGATTAATTAAGCACTTGCAAGAAGAATCAGAGAAGTGTTATTATTTTATAGGGGCTGTTAGAGCATTTGCAATTATCATCCAAGCAAAACCTTATCCATTTTAGCAAAACTAGAGATTGAAAAAGATGGCTTAGGTCACTTAGATTGTCATGGTTGCATTCATGAGAAGTATGTTTGAATTTGCCACTCGGGTCACAGGGCCTGCCAGCAGTGCCCACCCAGGACCCATCAGGAATATTCTCAATTTCCCAACAGGCCAGTCTGGCATTGATGTATAATTCCTTTGTGGTTAATACCATAATACCATGGCATTATAGGGGAAATATACTCAATGCACAGGTATTCACTGTATGTACAGGCCTTTTCAATAGTAATTTTCAATAGAAAGCAGAATGTTGTGTGCATAGAATAGCAACACTAGTAATCATAAACAGATGACTCCAGTCTATGTTGAATAAGCAAGACATTCTACAGAGCAATTACTGTAGTGCCCTCACAGCTGCATAAATGGGGATCCTCGCTATTTTTGTGGCACTAGTACTTACAATGGAAAGTGTCAGGCAAACATATAGGGCCAAATTCACCTGTCAAATTCACCTCACTACAATTTGAGTCACATTGCCAAAATACTCACGAATTTCCTTCTCAGAATTGACTAAGTGGAGAATACACTAGCTGAACATGCGGACAGTGGCGAATACTGTCACATGCGTAGTGTGGCATGGTCACATGGATAGAAGTAGGATGACAAGTCATGTGGAGTGAGATGAATTTGACAAGTGAAGGGCAGTGACAACAGACTCACCATATCCCACTAACTGTATTCTGTGAATATTCTATCTATTTCTATGTCTCCTTGTCCATAGGTCATATTGTCATTTAGTGACAGCTGTCAGTGATGCAAAGAGCTATGTAAGTTTGTGACTATTGCAGACACCCGAGTTGGTTGCGTATTCGCCACTTTGCAGATCTTAGTTAAAAAACATGGGGAAGTAGAGAATAGACTCAAATTTATAGCTCTATGCAATTATTCAGAGTTTAGTCAATAAGGCCCACTATGCTAATGTGCGTATAATGTACAATATACATTTTATTAAGGATGTTATTATAGTACTTTGTAATAGTGGTGCTTGTACTAATGACTAATCCTACAAGGCAAGCTTTTAAAGCTTTTCGTTATTCTTACTTAAATCAATTTTAAACTTAAATGTTGTATGATTTATTTGTTAGAAAGAGCAAGTGCGGACTCATTTACCTTGGACCCCACACCTTAACACAAAATGCTGAATTTTGGCTATTGTTGATTTAGTCTTGAAACACCTATGTCATCCATATGGAGTGTGCTGATGTTCCCTTCCTGTGCCTAATATCTATGCAGTTGGATACCAAATTTAACAGCCTGATTTACCAGCATCAAACCTTAGAATTGTGGCTTTGAGAGGGATTGTTGAATATACCCAAGATTGAAACATTTGGAACTCTGACCAGTTGTACTCCTTAAACCATATACTAAATATTTGTTGCACATTGCTTTCCACATATTCTTCATAAATATATTTTCTCACTTACACATTTATTTTTCTTCCCAATATGGATGTGAGTGTGTAGTTATTTCTCATTTTAAAGAATGCGTCTTTCTGTATAAATTAGACGCAGTAGAGTTATGCACCGTGTTAGCCATAGATTTAAGCAAAGACAAGAGAGTACAGGTGATACCTTTTATTGGCTAACAGAATAGATGGTAAATGCAAGCTTGCATCAGGCAATCCTGATGAAGAGGCCTTAGGAGCCTCAAAAGCTTGCATTTACCATCTATTCCGTTAGCCAATAAAAGGTATCATTCATGTGTACTCCCTTGTCTCTGTATAATTACAAGCAGAAATGTTTATGGCCATTCTCTACTCCACAATCTTCTGTTCTTCCTGCTCATCTATCACTATGCTTCACTGCTTTGCCTCTGCTTAGTTTTTATAACTGTGTATCTCACTTTCTTTCCTCTCCCTAAATTGGCACTGATTGTTATCTTAGCACTGATTTTTTTTTTAAATCTTGTTATAGCCTTTCCTGCCTACCAGTTTTATGGGTGTTTATCTCCTTTTCTCTGCCTTTACTAATCAGTCTCTGATCATTATGTTTAAACTATTACTTTCATTTGTGTCTTGCTTTAATCTACCCTTTTTTGTTTGTTATGGCCTGCTTATCTCACTGTTTCTCTCTTCTAATGGTGACAAATTGACATTTAGAACGCTTTTTTGTGTTTTGTTTAAAGGTCCATTAACACCAGGAAGAAGAAGAAAATTACTCTTTGGGTTGACATGACAGTTATTCCTATGCAGCACCTTAAAAAAAAAGATACGATGTTTGAAATTCTCATTTTTATTGGTTGTGTTGTTTTTCTCTCTGCTGGAGGCAGCCAAGTTGGTATTATTTCTGAGGCACTTCATGAATATGTATTATCTAAAGTTCTGTAGGAAATAATATGGCCAGGTGAGTCTAGTTTACTTAACAGATACAGATGGTTGCCGCCACAAGAAAGAAAAACTCAAAATAATACAAATTGTTAATTCGGATTTATAGATAATATTCTTTTTTTAACAGCTAAAGCTCATATTGTCTCTTGGGTGGAAATTTATAAAAGTAATTTGACCTATTTGTATGTATGTATAATTTTATTTATAAAGTGCCACAAATTTACACAGAGCTGTACAGTTCAGCAATGCAAATATAATAAAGACATGGGAAAAGTGCATTATACAATGCAAGTACTGTATAATATCACAAGGATACTTCAATTTAAGTGCAAGTTTGTGGTTGACACAAGAGGTTGGAGGTCCCTGCCCCATAGAGCTTACAATTTAAATGCCGCAATTCAATCCATTTCACCACTTTTGGCTGCGTTCGCCATTTTTTTCCTCTTCTACTCATTTTCAATATGCTTTAATTTATGTAATGACGAAAAAAAAATGATTGATTTAGAAAAAAGATTGACATCGATAAATGCATTTATAACGCTACACTTTACATTACTTTCAGTGGAGCTCCTTTTCCATCGTTATCAATATTTCTGATATTTTTGAAGAGGACTTAGAAAAAAATGTTCTAAACCATCTCAATAGGGAATAATGAGTTTTCACCTCCCTCAACTAGGTGAATACTTTTCAGGGATAAAAAAGGTCTTAAGTTGCTTAATAGATATCGATATAAATCTATTCAAACTAATTAAAGGTATATTGATATACTGGGAGAAAACTTTTGGGATTTTTATAGATATCCCTCTTGGACCCAGTCTTTATAGTCACTTTTGAATGAACAGTGGTGCTATACCACATTGAAGCCCTGCCAACAACCCCCTACTTTGCCACTTTGAACCAGCAGATTCGGCACAGTAGGGCTTGCTGAATTCAACAGACTCTGATGCTTGATGAATAGCCAAATTACTTGTGCACATGCACTGAAAGTGGTGAGCAATGACAATCATTTTGTATGTAAAATTGTTAATATAGATTTAATTTAAACAATGCCAATATAGCAATGTAGTATCTTCTTTAAAGTAGTAATCACCAGTGATTGCCTGATTACCAATGTAAACAAGCCTTACAGAAACATAGTAGCAGTGTCCTAGGACAGTGATGGCCAACCTTTTGAGCTCAGTGTGTCAAAATTAGTCAAAAAACTGAGTATAACTCGGTTGGTGTGTCACTTTGAGAAAAATCCATAATTTTCACTACCTGACAACATCATCATCTGGAGGTGGGTAAACTCTTCTATTGAAAGCGCAGCAAGAACGGCACCATGACGTGTGTCAGCAAAAACAACGTCTGGGCATGTCACCCCTGACACGCGTGTCATAGGTTAGCCACCACTGTCCTAGGATAATAAAGGAATTAAAAGGTGCATGATAGGATCAAGAATGGGTGGGGGACCTAATCTTGCAACCTCTTCCATAGTAAGGGGAGTTTCAAGTGAATATACAGCTCCTGCTAATATCAGGTCACCTTGTATATGTGTGTGTATATGTGCTAGTTACCCTGTAGTTAGGGGACAGGAAATTTTAGTTTTTGCACGATCTGTAACTTGCCTTGGAAAAGGTACATTTTTGCACAGTTTGCATATTATATTAAATTATTCTTGCCATATATTTTCTTCATATTCTTTGTGAAAGGGTAGAACCTACTGCCATTTATTTATCTAGTAAATTAACCATTTCAAAATAAAGTATATCAAATCTACTTTTATACAACAGCACTGAAAAATTAACAACTGGGAATCAACATTTTAACAATTCCAATTACTGTGAACTGTTGTTTTATTGCATAGTCGTAATTGATGTATTTACTAAAAACATGCTGTCTGGAACAACAGACTCTTTTTTAACCAGAGTTAATTAATCTGAGATGAGGGCTCAGAGCAGTCCATTTTTTATTATGTACTTAGGTGCTGTATGGCAGAGATCGTATTAAGGTTTAAAATGGTATGATTTATGCAGTGACATGTAAGAAACTTAATGTTGTAATTTTCCTGTTTTTAATGGTGAATTAAGAAACTACATAACCCATGAGGTTCACATGGATAGAATCCCCACTGGTTGGGTGCAGAGGTCTTGCAAAAATTTAGTAAGTGAGAAGGAGAACAAAGATTTTTAGCTGGAAAAAAATGGGATAGCCTGTGGCTGAGTAGCTGATTGGGACAGGTAGGCACAGCTGGGTGCAGGATAATGAGGCACATGGCAAATGGGATGTACAGATGTTAAGCCAACTGTAGCACTATTTCCAGGAGTCGTACATGCCACAACACCTTGCCTCCAGGCTACGACTCCACCAGAACATTTGAAACAGTAAACTTCAGCAACATTAGGTTCAAATTAATCCATTACTACAGAGCTGTGAACTGCTGGTTGCTTATTGCTGAATTACATTGCCTACGGGTAAAATGTTTTAGGTAGATTTTAATGCATACTCATGGCTTGCAGAGCAGATTAAGAGGAGAAAGGGAAATTAGAACTGCTGGGAGAGCTCTCGAGGTGAACATTTCTGGTTAAAGTATATGAAAACAGTTTGCATATTTCAGGGACAAGCCTTTGGTTGACCACCTGCTGTGACTGAAATGCCACAAGTTCTAATGAATGTGAGTTTGCAGGAATCTTGTAAATACTTGAGGCCTGCGAGAGAGAAAAGCAGACAAAGGCAGTTTTTTCCCCCCTTAAATCCTGAAAATAAGAATTCTTTGCTTATCCTAGTTTAACCTGATTAATTGATTTGTTAGCTACAGACTTCAAGCAGAAATCTTGAATGTTTTCACTTTTAGCTACTGCCATTCGGGACATTATAAGATCTTGGTTGACAAGTGGCCTACTAAAATTTCAAAACACATTATAAGAATTATGTAATCAGGTCAAAGCTGTTTTTGTGAATTATATCTCTTATTTCTGTAGTGATCTTGACAAACTAAGAAGTCTGAAACAGGATCATCTGGGCATTTTGGTATATGATTCTTAAAAGCTGAAAGACTTATATACATAAACAAATCCCTGTTTAGTTTTTAGAGCAATGCAAAGGGTTTAAAATTTGGAGTGCCCAATCTGCATCCCTTCTACTATTGCTGAACAACTTTTTGTACCAGCCTTAGCTGCATAGGGATCTGGATTTTTGTCAAAGGCTGGAGGAAAAAATATAATTTCAAGGTTTGAAAGAACCACAATACATTGTTGAAAATAACATCTAAAAATGCTAAATATCAGTGTAAAGAGCCTGTGCATTTTATTTGTGATAACAAATGCTAAAATGAGTTTAATATTAAATATTTTATATTATATTTTATATTAAAGCTAATTGCTTGTAGCAATTTTTTATGTTGTTATTGTGACATCACTTGTTGAGAATGAGCAAGACTTGGATTAAATCGGATAGCTAAAAATGCTACAATTAAGGCTATGTCACATGGGCTGTGTTAGTGAGCACCAATTTCAGGGGGTTATTGACTAAAGTCTGAATTGTCAAGTAAAGGTGTGAATTTGTCAGCTAACGAAGGTCACACACTACCCAATAGACAGCTACTGTCGCGGTTGAGATTTCATTATGGGAATATTGTCGTGGAAGCAACTTTACTATGGGAATCTGCTGTTTCGTCAATAAGGAGTAGAGAATCAGGGCGTGGCCAACCAAAGTGATGAGAATTCAAGTTTTTACATCCAGTTTAAGTAAATTTGCATTTATTTACTGCAATAGTTACTTTGGTTTGCCGATAAAATGTAGCTTTCCCATTGTTTTTTATCTGG
>WMED01000998.1:791-20339 GCA_019650415.1 Pipa parva
TATATATATATATATATATATATATATATATATATATTAATCATTAGTACAACCTAAATTAGTATTAGTTTTGAGGTGACGGGTGCACTTTAAATGGCAGGATATTTGACAAATTCAAGCCAACATTCTGACCACCACAAAGATTAAAACAGACTGATCCTTCTTGACCTTTGTGAAATAACAGGCACCAATAATCCACTGAATCCATTACTATCCGTGCCTTCAGTTGAACACATTTAAGTTTGGCTTCTAATATTTTGTTGCAAACTTTTTTTTTATTGGGGTGCTGCTTTGATAACCATCTAAAAGGAGAGGAGAGCTACTGTCACAGACCATATAATCACTGGCACAAAAGCCCTAAGCACACTTTTTTCTTAAAGTAATTTAAGGCTGCAGTAGCATTTGAGTTGGAGTCCCCCTAACAACTGGAGTATTCCAGTTTTAATTATCTCCACCTGTTATACCTTACTAACAGATTTGAAAAGATAATCGAGCAATTGTGGGTGTACTTCTGCTCTAGTGTGAGGCATGCACTATATTTAGACCAGTTTCAGTGCTGGTTAGATAAATGGCAAACAACACACAGAAAGCAAGGCAAGATTATGCATCTTCATATACACACACACACACTTCTCATTATAGGACCATGCAAGTGCTGATCCAAGCACTGGGGTAATACACAAAGGCAACATCTGTTAGCAACAAAAAAAATTAGACTGTTAAATGTATTAAATACAATTATTAGAAACAGCACATGTTAAAATAAATTTCAGTTGTAGACTGCAATAATACTATTTTTTTTTTAATAAAAAAAAAAAAAATCATATATAAACTGCTCAGTCTATTACTATTTATTTACAATTTTCACAAAAAAATTAGACAAATTTAAAATACATCTCTAGTGTAAACCAGTCTTTTGCATAGCAAATATCAATTTATTAGAAAACAATGCAATATATAAAATAAAAGGAAATCTGCATTTGGGTAGTCATTAGTTGCATTTTCCAAGTCAAAGTTAAAATGTTTACAACATAAAAAAAATAACTTAGTAACTCAACTTAGTACATCAAATCCTTTTAAAACGAATGAACAGATATTAAGCTTCCGATTTACCATATTAAAAATATTTGCATAAAATATACTGCAAAGACATGGAGGCGAGATTTTAAAAACGGATTGCAAAACAGCTATTACTGTTTGGAGCAAAAACATGTCTTAATGGAGATATTTAAGGAGTTAAGTTTTCAGTCAGACACAATTGGCAATATGTTTTTACTGCACAACATCTTTAGTCATATTATGTAAGGGAAACAAATGATAGTAGGTGTTTGCTACCCTGTTTCCCCGAAAGAAAGATATCCCCCGAAAATAAGGCATGGGGGATGTTTTACTGTGGCATTTGAAATAAGGCACCCCCTGAAAATAAGACACCCCCTGGAATTACCAGTAAGGCACCCCGAATACCTGCTTCTGCAGACATCCTCCTGTTACAGCGCTCTTCTCTGCCTCCCCCCCACCACACACTAATGATGTCATCAATAAGCAGTGGGGGAGGAAATGAGGAGTGCTGTAACAGTAATCTACTGCAGACGGAGCCAAGCAGGGGAAGAGGTAGGTAAAGGTGAAAGGGAAAGGGAGGGTGAGCACCAGGATAGCACCCCCTCCCCCCTTCATGTATAGAGGACATGGAGCAGTGAGGGGGTGAAAATAGGATTGTGAGTAAGATCTGTTTAACCCCTCCCTACTCCATGTCCTTTGAAGGGGAGCAAGCAGCACAGTGTGGGAGGGGGGTTGCGGGAAAAAGCAGCACAGTGTGAGAGGGGGGTTGAGGGGAAGGCAGCAAAGTGTATTTTAAATATTGTATTTCTTCCCGTTTTTTTTTTTTTGTATGAGTGTGATTTTTTTCTTTAGAGAAATATAAGACATCCCCTGAAAATAACACATAGTGTAACTTTGGGAGCAAAAATTAATATAAGACACTGTCTTATTTTAGGGGAAACACGGTAGTAGAACAAATCCCTTAACAGATAAAAATACACTGTGGTAGTGAATTAGCAATGAAAACATTGTTTGCTTTAATTATGCAGTTCTTGTGTCTTTGTTTAAGGCTAGTTTCTTTACCAACACTGCAGTCCAAGTCGCTTTCTGGCTGTGATACAGACTCGCTTGTAATAGAAAAATATAATCCCATAGCCTGACTCAGGCTGCAGTGCTATAAAGAAAGAAACCTATTTTCAGTGTAAGATTATCATCACAGTGTTTGAAATAGACCTGTTCAAAGTCTGTTATATGACCATTTTTGGATATATTTGATCACAAACATAGTACAGTCACAAATTAAACAGTATTATTAAAACATTTAAGACTGGAGATTATTCCATTGAACATACCATGAAGGGAGTCAAAGATTGAGGTAAATGTCGGGATTAGAAAGTTTATAACCAATTTAGCAATCAGTGCAATGAACAGAGCCATCGATTGACAATTTATAGATATAACATAGAAACTAATGTATCCATTTAAAATACCAATGTAATCATGGCATCAGCCACAGGGAGGTTTAGGGCAGACAAACCAGTGAAATTAATCCAGGTCAACTCCTTTTAACCAACTCTTATCTGTGCACAAATTATGGACAGTAATGTTAGCAGCCTTGTGCCTAATGCTGTGGAATGGACGTGTGAAATGGCACAATTCATCAGTTTTGATGGGATTTTAAAAATACACATTAAAGCCTTGCGTGATCTTTTGGTTCTCTGTTTTATATTTACATCCTGGTAGTCCTTTTGTATAGTGCACTTGTACAGTGCATAAACTTCAGACAAACCCAACTTCCTTTTTCTTCAGTCACAGTGCTAAGCTACAAAATGTCATGCTGGCAAAACACATTGCCAACTAGGAAATGATAATTACCCAGGATTCTTTGGTTCACCCTCTCGTGAACTTCCTCCTTTTAGTTTCCTAACCAGTTTCTCACTGCTGCGTCTAATAGAGGCTCGTAGTTTACTAAAGGAACCACTGCGCTTTAGCGATCCAGTGCCATCCTGAAAATAAAAAATAAAAGGTTAACAGACAAAATGAATTGGGTTTATTAGGGGTTAACAAAGGCTGTTCCTTTTGGAGGAACTTGCTAAAGGGAAAAAGAAATGTGTACAGGGACAGTGTCATTCTCTTTATATACTGCAGTGTGCTATAATGCAACTGCATTTTCAAATTTGATCACGTTCTTATTGCTATAAGATAATTTAGCAAAAAAGTATAATAATTTAAAAGACAGTAAAAGAAATAAGAACCGCAAAATGTTTTAGAAAGTAGCTATCTACAACATATAATTCATTCCAATGTGGGCAATCATAATGAATGAAAACCTTAATAAACAATCCATGAAATAATTAATCTGGCTTTATATTACATATATAAATGAATATTGCAGTATTTGGTGATACCTTTTTTTATTGGACTAAATCTTTCGAGAGGTTTATTCTCTTCCCTTACAAACATGTAAGGTTACAAATAATACTACTAAGTACAGGCAAGAAGGTATTCTATTGAGACAAGGGACTATTGAAAGCAATCATAAATATAAATGTCATGAGGGGGGTTAATGATAGAATTCCTTGGTTCAGGGAAAGGCATCACTAAATGCTGCAATACTAATTTTTTTGCATCTCTGGACTAACACAACCACTCTACCCTATATATACAGTATATATATATATATATATATATATATATATATATATATATATATANATATATATATATATATATATATATATATATATATATATATATATATATATAAAAATTAAAGAGAGAATGGTCGTGTTAGTCCACAGATGCAAAAAAATGAGTATTGCAATACTTTGTAATACCTTTTTTATTGGACTAACATTTGTCTTAAAAAGACTAGCTTTCAAGAGGCACATACTCCATACTCTCTTTATCAAGTCACAAGCAATATTGTTTGTGTACGGACCTAGTCTCATTTTAAATAGATTAGCTTGAATAATGTTAGTCCAATGAAAAAAGGTATCACCAAGTATTGCAACAATCATTTATTAATAATCCTTAGAGGTACTATGTAGGTATAGTAGCCTTGCTGTGAAAAATATTTCTTTTGTTGTGTTTTACAGATCCTTTAATAAATAAAATTGTTGGATAGTATGAACTGCACAAATTCTAAATCTACTCTTTAGAGAGTTCACAGAATTACCTTGGACCTAATTTTTTACCATGTTGTTGATTATTGTATACTGAATCTGTTTGCAGTTGGTCTTCATTATTGCAGACTTATAATTATGGGGTTTTTTTGTTAGTTCTAGATGAATTGCTTTGGTGCCTTATGTACATTGTTAGACCATAATAGACAACAAGAAACTTGAAAATTTTCAATTCAACGTTTTATTATATTATGGTTGCATTTACTTTAGGATTCAGGAAGATCTTATTGTCATGTGACTGTCTGCTTACCAAAGCAGAAATGTTTGTCAATAGCAGATAAGTTTGTTTTTTTTTAAAGCAAATTACTCTTACAACTTTGCTTGAAATTCAGCAAAATTTTGTGTTGAGGATTCAGTAACTGAACATGTCCTGAAATTCTGCATTTAGTGCTGTCCTACATGTCATCCTACCACCAGACACATCGTCAACAAATAGGCTGTTTCATCTAGACTATGTAAGAAAACAGATTTGATTCCTATAAATCCACTTGTTGCCCCGGATTCAGTACAAATACACGTCTACATGTAGTGTTATTCCTATCATTTAACATTGCACTATACAGACAGAATGAGTGATTTCTATCTGTATGCAATAAACTTTTGTTCTCTGCAAGTTTGAATCTGTAGTATACTGTGAATGGCAGGTGCCATTTTATGAAGCTTGACAGAGTCATAATTAATAGTTCTAAAAGCATCACCACTCTGTAATCAGTAGATATTGTTGTGATTGGGAACTATGGAGAATAGCTGAAACTATGCAAACAATAAGTAGGGTTTTGTTCATGTGAAAAGTTGCCAAGAGGAAATGTTCATATAATATATTATCTTATATTAAAATGGTTAGCCAAAATAAAGTAAATGAAAGCGAAGCCTTGCTTATAAACATGGTATTATTTCACTATAAGGTTTAATGTTGGTTGAAAAATGTACCAACTTCATTTAAAGTGGCAATAAGATTTTTCTGCACCACTAGAACAAAGTATATTCTGTTATGAGAAATACATGTTCAGTTTCAGCATCTAGATCTGTTTTGCAAATTCGCAATCTTTTGCAGGAATACTCTGTACAACAGTGACCTTTTGAAAATACACACATGGACAAAATTGTTGGTAAATTTCTGTTAAAAAAAGAAAAAAAAAACAATGGTCACTGATATAAACTGAAACAAATGTATTTAAAATTTACTGAAATCAACTAATGAAAATCAGACATAGCTTTGAAATTAAAGTTATTTCAGTGAACACTGAAGATTTTTCTTTTGGGCATTTTTGATAAAATGTATAGCTGTAGTGCCAATCTAGGTGGCTGCCCAATCCCAATATTAATTACTGGGTATCCAGCCAGTGGCTAGCTGACAGCTGCATAGTACAGATTGGGGAGGTTTGAGCAGGCAACCAGGCAGGGGGCTGTTGTATAGAAATTGTAAAGTACATCTGAGCAATGTAGAATGGTAAATAATGCTTTGCCTACCTTTACAAAAAAAAGCTTACAGTGTGGTGCTATTTAATTTCAGCATAATGACAATGCAGGCTCAGATGTCCTTTAAGTCAATTAATAAACATTTCTCCAATGTAATGGCAGTTGAACCAAATGGAAGAAACGCTTGTGACGTCTTCCAGTTTTCAAAGAAAAAATGGTCTATGCGTTATCTACATTGTTACCGAAAAATTGGCAAACTGGTGCCCCAAACTGTTGCTGGGAGTAAAACTTGAGACACAGTGGAAAGGAAGCAGGAAGCCCCCTCCTGTAATAAGGTCTTGGGAAGAAGTCATTTTACCACTGTATGTTCTGGTTTGTAGGTCAATCACCAAACATTTTATCAATCCTGCAAAGCATTAGAACCATACAGCTATAACATCAAAACCACTAGCAGGTAAAGTGAACAACATTGCTGGTCTTGTTAGGCATCTGTCAAGGCAGCAAGTTTTTGAAGTATATGTTGGAGAAAATAAAAAATGGGCAAATGTAAGGATCTGAATGAGCATATTTAAAACAGTAGATATGGTATTGGAGCCACACCATACTATATAAAGGGGAATGTAAATATGGTCACATTTCTCCAATATGTGTAATTCTATTCAGAGTGCATATCACCAAATATCTACATTGTACACTTCCTGATGTACCTTGATGGGTTCAGAGAGAGATTGTTATTTCAGATCACATTTCCCCAGTTGAGTTATTCATTATGTTATGATATTATAGTGTATGTGGAATTCATGATTGGTTAGTTAGAGTTATCTATCCAAGGTACACTCTGCCTAAATGTGATATTCCCTGATGACTGTCTGGTTTGAAATGAAAAGCAAAGTTTGTTCTCTTAAATGTTCTCAGTTCTATGTTAGTGTTGGTTTTTATTTTAAATATACAGTTTTATGATGCTTAGTCTGGCTAATGTTTCTGTAATGTGTGTGTGTGTGTATGTACACACATATATACACACATACTTAGGTTGACCCATTATTACTCAACAAACCCAAACGCCCATTAACACCAGAAGGGTTTGCTGCTAAATCTAAAAACAGCAAGTATTTATTAGAAGAATTTATTTTTAAATGTAAAAAAAAAAATGTACAAATGTATTGTGGTTCAGGGGATGCCATGTCTTTAAACTGGAGGAGGGGCCATACTTTTCAGCCTAATTGTGACAGGTTCATTTAAAAGAACAGTCACATCATAAATTTAAAATGCATCAAATGCACTTTTAGTTACTAAGTATTTAATCAGTGCTTCCAACAATTTTAAATTGTATACAGCAAGTAAGATTCATTGCTAATTAGCTTTAAAAACCTGGCATCACTAAAAGAGAAATACCTAAAGATAAGCTAAAACATTCAAATGTAACAAGTTCAAAAGAATTTTATGTCAAAGTTAATAAATATGTTGTGTAATATGATGTCACAATAGAAGAATTTGCACAAAAATAAATAAATAAATAAAACGTGTTACGGCTCACTTCCTAAATACGTATTATCTAAAACACTATAAAAAACAACCAGTTGGACTGAGTAAGATCTGTTTAACAACATAGCTGCTAAGTAAATAGAAGAATAGAGACAAAGCAATAAAAATCATTAAGTTAGCTTAAGAGAGAACATTTTTACAAGAGGTGTATTTAAATAACTGCCGTGCCAATCCAAGTGAGATTCAAAGGTTTTTTGGGTGT
Source organism: Pipa parva (assembly GCA_019650415.1). Lineage (NCBI taxonomy): Eukaryota > Metazoa > Chordata > Amphibia > Anura > Pipidae > Pipa > Pipa parva. The sequence goes on from WMED01000998.1 coordinate 8,181, forward strand.
TACAGGTCCTTTTTGATAAGGAAACTTAAAAAAAAAAATGCATTCACTGAGGAATCATTCTCTACAATGTTTGTGTCTACACCTGCCATTATATAAATAAACAGGGAACTTCCCATCTCTTGCTTCATTTCAGTGAGCCTCATTTATGCAGCACTATCCTATTCTGCAGAGCCATACATTAGCATAGAGGAGATTTTGGTTTGGTTTGTCTTTGGTATGCATGTACAGTGTGAAATAATGTTGGGAGAACTGATTTTTTTTCTCTGCTACAGGAAATGCCAGAATACTTATTTAAGTCACTGGCTACAACAACCAGCATACAGCACCCTTGAACTTACTAACCCATTTAACTAATACTCATATGAAACCCCATAAAAATTATAAAGAGATTTCTAAATTTCATTGAATCATGTAATAAAATTAATCTTTAACAGCAACAACGTAATTTTAAAAATTGCAGCAGAACCATACAGAAACAGATAGAGACACACTCACATCAGTTTGAAAGAGTTTATTAGAAGTTAGAAAGACATGTACACAGTTCACCAACACAAAGATTAGTAGAAGCACAACTGCCAAAAAGTGACACTAAGACCGAAATAGCTCAGATTCCATCAAGAATTAATTGAGGAGATCCATAAACCAAACTGATGGCAACCAAGAGACTGGTCTCCACTAAGTTTCACACGCAGAAGCGCATGCCTTATTTCTACAGCTTAGCATTTTAAAGAGAGAGGTCCTGACCATGCCGTTTTGGGCCTCAATGTATTTACTTTCCATAAAGAGCAAACAGCTTAGAAAGGCTTTCCTATGTTTGTGTGACATAATACGTTATAAATTACACATTGCTTTATAAACAAATTACATGTCCTTACAGCTAGATAAGAGTTTGGCAAAGCTACAGATGTACAGTGTTAAGAAAAGTCAAGAGAGTTGGCAGCATTGTGAAAATGGTCAATTTACAAGGAAGTGCATGGCAGCTTGAGCAAATAATCCTAAAAGGAATAGCTAGGGCAACAGCAGTCAGTACTGGAGAAAGAGGTTAAAGCTTGAAGATGATGTACACTCCGTCATGCAGGAGACAGAATTAGAATCACACAAGGCATCTAGGCCTGTCAGACAGAAATGGAGAAAAAGAGAAAAATCTCCATGAAACTGCTGGAGGACATATCAACAGTTTTTAGTTAGAAGCAGCTCTTGATTTACAGTACTTCTAGGTCTTTTCCTTTCATGAGCTGAAAAGTATCCAATATAAATAATGGAAATCAAACAATGATCTGTAAAGACCATGGCGGGAATAATTTAGAAAGGAAATAACTTTTTTTAGGTCAAAATTCTGGATTAAACAAATGTGAAATATGAACACTGATGTTATGTATAGGGTAGACAAAGAGAAACATAACTGTAAACCACTTATAACAGCACTCGCAAGAACAAGTAATAGCAGTCCTTTAACTCCTACGGTGAACTCAATACAGCTGGATCAGTTATTTATACAAATTAAAGTGTTTAGAATATCATCCATCAGTCTGTCATCAGAGTAACAAAAAATTACAGTTTCCTGCAGATTTATAGAGAGGTGCAATGCACCAACATTTAAGCCCTTTATTTTATTTTTTAAAGCAATGGTCAGACTAGCAAAATGCAGTTAAAACCAGTTGTACTATTAAAAAAATAACAGAGCAAACTGTGGCTGCATTTTCCCTATATTTATATATGCCTCATGTTAAAACACCAGACTGGTGGAAGGAAAACTAAACACAATACCACTTTATTCTACCTTAAAATTCCCATTACTTCTTTATCATTATGGATCCTGAAGGATGCCATCTGCATAGCCTTGACTAAACAAGACAATATATGTACTGAATTTCTTGAGTTGTCTAACCATCTACTGTTATAAGTGGGAAGCAGGGGCATGGGCAAAGACACCACACAAAATAAAAGAAAACACCTATGTGCACTGTCCACAACAGTCTTTTGTATGCCTTTCCTCTTCCTTTTATATAGGTGATATCTGCTGCAAACACAGAAAACATCCATCGCATTACTTTGCCAAAACACAAGTGTGGATACTTTATCTTAATTATCAGTTCTGCAGGCTGCCTTTATATCTTGCACCCAGCAGGTTTCATATTTAATGAGAATGATTTGTAAAGTGAAGCAGCTTAATTTGTCCTACTAAGTCGTTCATAGTGAGAGCAGTATGAGGATGGGTGGAAGTCGAGCAGTGATTATCAGTGACACAAAGAACATTACTACTTGCAACAAATATAGACTAGATCCCTAGTATTGAGGTAATGTGCAGCATTTTTTTTTTAGATTTGCAGCAGCAGATATCTGCTATGCCAAGAAGGAGCAAAAACACATTAGAGACTGCTGTGGCACAGTATGCATACATGGACTTTTTCCTTAACTATCAATGCATATTTCCTATATTGTAGGACAAGACGTTAGTAATACAAGCACTGAGTTTTCATCTGTTTAATATTACAAAAAGAACAGGATTTACAAAGAAGGCATGCACTTTCTTTTACTGAGACAAAGACATGCAGTAATAAGAGAAGAAACAAGCTATGGAAGATATATATGGTACATGGCTCATTCCTCATCAAATAAAATATTATAAATCAGCTGAGATTTTACTGTAAGAAATCACTAACTTCATGTAGAAATATTTTACCTTGCGCTAAAAGACTATCTGAAAGTTTTTTGCTGAACAAGATGCTCATTAATTTGATTTGGTTTTCTTGAGGACAAACATCACAGTCAACAAGAATTTAGTTGCACAGCAACAGTACAAACTATCTAAAAATACTAGTTATTTGCGGAATAAAAAGTCATGCTTTCAGTATGCAAGGACTGAGATAGCACATAGTCTAGTCATCAACTGCTATATATACACTTTTACAGAATCCATCCAGCAGTAATAATGATAAAAGATGGCATGCATGGTTTTAAGGACTCCTACAATAAATACAATTTTGTAATAAGACTGATTTCCTTGTAAAAAGGAGAACACAAAAGGTAAACTGCTTTGGACACCTGCTATTTCTGAATGCAACTAAAAGGACTAGTGTACTATTAAAATATGATCAGTAATTATCAATAATTTAAAATGTATTCAATTTTGTTACTTTTGCAACTCTATTAAACCAGAAAATCATTTAAAATATTCAGTAATAGGCTCTGATACACAAATTGTAAAACAAAATACAATTGCCAAGGCCCATGCAAAATCATGCAGTTTATTAACATTGAAAGCATTAAGTTACAAATGATATATAAAAAATATATCACAGTTTGAAAAAACAAACCACACAACATGGCAATGAAAGGTTGAAAAATGATGGTTATAATATTAAATTGAAACGGAAAAGAATACAAAAATAAATAGTAAGTGGTACATTTCCCACCCAAACAATGGAGGGGCAGAACAGAAATGAACAATAAAGAATTCCACCTAAAGCATAGAATTTATGGTACTTTAATCAGAGACCCAGAAATACTGTCATAATAACTTGAGATTTGAAATTCCTTTGGGCACCAAAAAGGGCTATTAAACATAAAGGTACATTAGATGACCTCTGTGATGCCCAAGGGATTGTGCAACAGTCCATTCCAGTTTACATTAACAATATGGCACACCAAACAGTTTAAAACACCAAAGCATGCAAGGTACTGCAGAAATGAAGGGAAGAGTACAGTACACAGTTCAAAAATCAGCAGATTAGGAGGGTTCCCATGCCTTTCAATATTATGGTTTAGAAATTGCTTGAAAGTATAACAGATGCCGATTGAGTGTCTGAACACAAATTAGATAAGTACTAACTAATTTTAAACAAATAATGCTTTCTGAATGTAGCACTTAAAGGGAAATCAAACAAATAGTAAAACTCTGTATAAGAAAAAAAATCTATATTAGTATTTATCTGATTGCATATACAATTCTAAATTTGGTTGTAATTTTGAATAAACTACTTTATTATGTTACATTTTTTGGCTTGTAACACATGTCTTAAATAACCTCTCTGATATACATTCCCCCACCAAATGGCATTTGACATTGTCCTGGGAAGGTTAGAAATTTAAATGTACTGGCAAGTATCTTATCCAACACCTACTCAGATGCAGTTTGCCACATCTGATCTTCAAAAGTGCAGCTGCACACATCACCAATATAAGGCTGGGATATAAAATAGAAACATGACAATGCTGCAAAATGGCCACAATCCCATGTTAATGGTGCAGTTCAAGGGAAAATATAACCCGTTAACTCTTACTATATTTAATGATGCACATTTAGTAAACAGGCATACTTTGCCTAGCAAATGATTTATCAACATGTATGTATTGATAGGGATACAGTGCCCCTATTGCAAAAGATAGCATGCACAACATGTTAGTAGATTCTATAACATTCCTAAAATGATTCCCTTTAAATGCTGGTCAACAAAACAAAATACATAGATTTAATTTAAAGACAGACATATGCATTCTTTCTGAAAGTTTATAATTACTGTCAAACCTATATTTAAAAAAAATAAATAAATAAAAAATAAAAGGGGGGGGAAGATCAGTAAAATCAAGTTTGGTTTGTTGAAGATGGCAGAATTCCTACCGAACCGATTATGCATTTATAACTTTACTTACAAGGCCAATTGGAGGAATATTTATAAAGATCAAATAGGTTTTCTCCTGGTATATCGATATTGTTATCCATTTAATTAGGTCGACCTTTTTTAAAAATCGCTGAAAAAAGTGTTTGCCTGGTTGAGGGTGGCAAAAAACCCTTATTCCCTATACAGACAGGGAATATTGATATCGATGGAAAAGGAGCTCCATTGAATATATAGCATAGCAGTATTAACACATCAAAATTTATCGATATCTATCTTTTTCCTTATATATACACATTTTATTAGCCACTACATAACTTGAGGGAGATTGGAAATGCGTTTAAGAGAAAAAATGCGAAACAGATTGAACTATGGGAAATAGGTCGAAATGACTTTTAGACATTTTCCCCCGCGAGAGTGTGTGATAAGCATCTGAAAATGTTTTTGAGTTACAAAGTCACACAATTATATTGGCAGCACTAAAGGTACCCTATTCCTGCATGAGCAGTAACACCCCTGAGCATTACCCATACTATAAGCTGGGACAATTGACGAGTATGAAGACTTCAGGAAGTGTGTACCAGAAGCTAGTACTCTATGAAGCTCAGCTAAAATGAAAAAGACAAAAAAAAAAATCAGGACAATCAATCAGCATTGTTAGACTCAAAGAGTAAAGACCAGATTAAAGATAATTGAAGTTTTAGAGGAATTGTTGCGCACAGATTAAAATAGCATGCAGATTATTAATATTGCTTTTTCAGATCAGTAACAAAACAAACATTAATTTCCCAGACTGTGTACTGCACTTACCCCATTCCATTCTACGCTCATACTCACTTCCTCCCCTCCATCAGGGCCGCTCTCGTACTTTACCACATCCAGACTTTCTCGGCTTCTCCTCTTCTCAATGCTTTCTGGATCATTTAACACTTCTGCCACCCTCTGTTTGTGGACATTGTCTAGTCCCTGTGAGACAGGAAGAAGGTAAAGCCAATTAAAGAAGCAAGAAATAGGACCAAGAAAATGGTTTATTTTCATACTCTTTAATTTTTTGTCTCCTAGTTAATAAAAAAGATGTGAAACCAGTTGAAAATGATAACCAGATGCCTTCTACTAGTATTTACAGTCTGGGCATGCTTCCACTCTCCTCCCTCTAGAGTGTCAAGTATGCTTTTTGGCACCTTCTACACCAAAGCCTTCAGATGCAATCTGGAGTTGGCAATTGGGACAAGTCTTGCATTCAACTTGTCACATAATTGCAGAGTGACAGATGCCAAGCTTACCCTCATTCCAAATACAGGGCCCCTAGTAACTCTCCAGTCAGGAAGGGAGACATTATGAGGATGACAGAGATCTATTAAAATGTATTTACATGGTTGTACCAGTTTTATTAAACAAGCATATGGCAATATGTGCAGTGTAGGAAAATGACATTCCAAGATCACCACTCACTCTGTTACACAAAGATGACTCATGCCTAACAGCTCTTGTTCGTTGGCCAGTTTAAATGCCAACAAACAGGGAGAACTCAGCAAGTTTCTCAGCAAATGCAACTTACAGCTGCTGATAACCAAGCTCAACTTAATAGCAAATTGATACTAATTACAGTTGAAACCAGAAGTTTACATACACTAACACATATAGGTAAGGTTTATTCTGATTTCATGTCAGATAGTGAGAAAAACAGGCATATGTGTCTGTTTATATAGTGTATGTAAACTTCTGGGTTCAACTATACATGCTAAAAAATTCACCTTATATGTATCAAGCCATTCTATCCTAGAAAAGAACACTTGCTCTACATAAAATTCTATGGAACTTGCAAGTCTGATACCCTGTGGATACCTTGAAATTGCTATTATGGTTTCATAGTGCCAGACAGTAATTGGTTTTATTACATCACAATTGCTTTACTCCACAAATATTAAGTGTGGTCTAAACAGCATATTTTTTCTATGTTGTGATAAAAGCTATAGACATTAATATAATTAAAAGCATGTTAGGATACAGTTCATGAAAGTCTTAGAGTTCACTAAAAGCAAGAAATGTTTTGATCGGTTAATACTTTAGAAACTGGAGTAAATTCTTCCTGTTAAGAAATTCAAAGCCATAATTGGAAAATATGGATATGGATATCTTTATATCTATCTGTAATCTACACACCACCTGCTGTCTTTAATGAAGAGGACAAAAAACTTAGGTCTACCTCTCTTTTCCCTAGTCCTTTACTTTTCTACTTACTACCCACATTACAGCTTCTATTATATAAAATCATCACAGTACCTTCCTGACTCTCCTACCCCTTATTTCAATCTCCCTTGTTTCCCCTTTTTCCCTTCATTCCCCATGCAATAAAAAAAAAAAAAAATCCAGGCAGATTCAGTATTCATGAAGCTAGAAATCATTTTCTTTGTGGAACCTTTACTTCTTATTCTCTTATCTGAGATGCAACCTGTAAATCCAAAATTTATATTTCATTGTCACTGACTATCTTGTGCCTGTACCTGTTCTCAGAGATATAAATGCTTATTGAAAGAATAGTTACTTATAGAATGCTAAATAAACTTGCCTGCTTACGAGACCTCATTGCTGCCTCCTCTAAGGTTTCAGCGGCTTCAAACTTGCCTTGACGTCGGTAAAGTGCTCCAAGATTCTTCAGTGTTGTTGTCACTGTTGGGCTAGAAAGATGTCTCTATTTTATTAATCATTTTCCAAATATGTGTCTTATTATAAAAAGGAAACATTTAGGCTAAGCTTTAGTGCATCTCAAAACAGAAAGCAATATGGAGCTGGAGCCCCAGTCAAACATTCAGGTGTTAACAAGGATTGCAGAATCCATCACAGATATTCCCTCATGATACAAAGACTAATTGTTAACAATGAAAACGAATATCTTAATAACTATATTTAAATACCTATCAGTTAGGCCTTCAAAATCTAATCCTAACAAAAAGGAAGGTTTTACAAAATGTATTTGTGCCATAGTATAAAATCTGCTTACCTATCCACCTTACATGCTTTATACCAGCCTCCATATTCACCAAATGTGCCATCTTTCTGTTTTCCCTAAAGCAGGGAAATACAAATCAACAGTCAAACTTTACAAAACATTCATTACCTTTTACTCAGCGTGCTTTACACTAGTTCTAGTTACCTAACAAAGAAAAGTGAAGGGACACAAAAATATCAGCTGTTGTTGCATAAGAAGTCGTAAAGATACTTTGTCAACCAAGTCCGTTTCCAATGTTACTATTCAAAAGTATAATGCTATGCTACACACTACCCATTAAAAAGGTAATACAACTTTCTTTATGCAGGCAAACAGGCAATGTCATATATCTGATAGATTACATATACCTGCAAACATTGCCACATACTTTTTTAGTATTGTTTTTTGTCAAGGTTCTTGTGTCAAACGTGTGTCTTAAAAACTACATAAAATGTGTCATTTTATGAATACAAAGAGGCAACAAGAGGCCCCAATGTATGTGTGTTTATGAACACACAGGGCACTATATATATATATATATATATATGAATACATATGAAGTAAATTTATCATGTTTTCCCTCACTAAGGGGGGAATTCACCATAGTGCGAAGTGAGGTCCGGATCCTTCGCCTCACTTCGCACAGACTGTTAAGCGCTCACTCATGTCCTGCATGCGGACATCAGCGAATGCTTTAAAGGGATTCCAGACTTGGCAAAGCGAATCGAGTGCTCTCGCCGAGACTGGAATCTCTTTAAAGCGTTTGCTGATGTCCGCATGCAAGACATCAACAAGCGCATAACAGTCTATGCGAAGTGAGGTGAAGGATCTGGACCTCACTTCGCACTATGGTGAATTCCCCCCTAATTGTTTTAGTGATAACGCCCACAACACACTCACTATCCAGCCCAGAAATTGCTTTTAAATCGTGGCACAAATCCTGCGTAGGAGTTTGCAATTTTTCACCACTTTTGTGAATATTCAAAGCAATCTTGCTGCTTTTACCATATAAAATAACATCCCCCACCCCCGAAACGTTGCTGTTCTGTAACCTGCACTAACGGTCCATTAAAAAAGGTTAAAGCCTGCTTTCTTTTCGTTTGTGTAAACTCTACTCATATATTTTGCTCTTACAGAAAATGTCAAAACACAAGTTTAAATGATTTTTAAAAGGTACAAGCTAGTACAGCGATGGCCAACCTTTTGAGCTCGGTGTGTCAAAATTAGTCAAAAAACCAAGCATAACTTGGGTGGTGTGTCACTTTGAGAAAAATCCATACCTGACTGCATCAGCATCAGGAGGCGGGGGAACCCTCCTACTGAGAGTGCAGCATGAACAGCACCCAGATGTGGGTCAGCAAAAACGTCTTGGTGTGTCACCTCTGACACACGTGTCATAGGTTAGCCATCACTGAGCAGGTATATTATATTCTACAACAAATTACTGAGTCAAAATTAGATGCTCTTCCGTTGTTGACTGATCCAAAGGATTGTCCTGTCTAAGCATTTTAGTGAGCAACTGATTTGTTTGCAGTATGTTTGTTAGCCTTTAGCAATTTTGAAAACACATTTTAAACCTTATATACCATGGGTTTCAAGGAAAATACTGTATATGTTTAGGGAAATTGTGCCAATACAAACTTGTAAAATCAACAATGCACTGCATTTAGCAATCAGGCAAAAAAATTAGGCTTTAGTCAACCAAATCTTAAACTGGTTTTCAATTAACAAAGCCTGTATGAAAACTACTTTAGATTTAAGCCAAGACACCTGGTATCACCCAATGTAAAAAGAAATCAAAACACAAGTATATAAAAACCTTAGACAGTTTGTTAAATGTCCTTTACCCAACCTGCATTTGAAACAATTTAAATTGTGTTTATGGATAAATGTGGAGTTGCTATATTACTTTCCCAGTCCCTCAATTCTACAAAGGTGTTTGTGGATGCAAGTTTATACACAATTTCTATAACCATCGCTATATTTTAGTTAGGCTAATATGATGTTGATGAAACAACAGCAGTAAAAAATTTGATTGAATCCAAGGATATAATAAACAATATCAAAATCTTATTTAAACTAAGAGGACTAGTAGACCTGCAACAAACATGTTAATTGCTGCAGTGCTGTGTGTCTAAGCAGGGAATATTAAAGAACAATTAAAAAAACAAACAAAAAAAACACTTACTTTAAATTTTTCTCTTTCTTCAGCATGCATCCAGATTGGTTTGTTTTCATCTACAAAGTTAAACCCAAAATTTAGATAACACATTCAGAAGATATTCATACAGCATTTCAGATAATACCAAAGGGAACACACATTTCTTACAATTGCACATAATTTAATATTTTGATTTTGGACTTTGGGGCATGACTGTCCAGTATGCTACAAACATACATTCATGTAAATAGTTACTAAATTTGTGGTAGCCTATTACTAACACTATTTTAAATGCATACTTGCAATTGCAGCTCATGAGTGCTTGGAGATGTAATTAGCCAGTAGTTGGAAGGGTGCATAATGGAAAATCTTCAATGGTTTATATGTTTAATTGCACTGAATGATTTATTTTGGGCAGTTAAAGGAATATACACATTTTAGTCCAGCCACCTATCATCAATCACTGAGATTTTTTGAAGGCAAATGGAGCAACAATTAACTGCGTGGTATATAAAACCAATGATGATTGTTCCAGTCATAGATTTACATTTTAAAACATTTTACATCAGTGCCACATCTGGGGAGGAGAGCGAAGGAAAAGGAAGATCTGAGGAGGAAGGGGAGATTCGAGGAGCTGAGGAGGAACGGGGGAGGATATATGATCTGAGAGGCTGGAGAATCTGGAAAAGAGGATTTGGAATATCTTAGGGAGAAAGGCTGACTCGAGAGAGGAGGAACATCTGTGTGCTTTCTTTTGGTCTAGAATCTACATGGGAATATTATTATTGTTCAGTATTATGCTTTAATATTAATATTGTCAATAATCATATTCCTTACATACCCGTGCCTTCTACTTAATTATGAACATACCCTGGCATTGACATTTTTGCAATGAAAATAACGTCTCAAAGTTACCAATACAATGGGCTAGCGAGAGAAATCTTTGAAATAAATGGATTTTTTCTTTTATTCTTACCATCCACAGAGCCAAATTCCCTTTCATGTGCACGTGTTAGAATCTCCTTATACAGAGTCTCAGCTTGCTTAAACTTTCCTTGCTTCAGATAGCAGGAAGCCTGAAGGAATATGTTATATGTAAGTAATGCACACACATGTATGATACACAAACTTGCCTTGCTTCAGATAGCAGGAAGCCTGAAGGAATATGTTCTATGTAAGTAATACACACATGTATGATACACAAACGATACAACCTCCCACCAGCAGAAAAAAAAATACAAGTTACTTACTAAGTTGTTTTTTGTTTTAGCCACATTTGGATCATCAGGGCCTAATTTGGTCTGATAAATCTCCAGAGCTCTCTGATAGTAATATTCCACCTCTTCATACTTGCCCTGATTTTGGCACAAAAGGGCCAGGTTGTTTAACTGCTTGGCCACGTCTGGGTGGTCCTTCCCCAGTACCTGTTCATACAATATTAAATAAATGTATATATTTCTTTAGAGGAAATTGCTATTAACAAACACCTAACAATTACTGAATTTCAAATGGGCATTTTTTGTAATAAGGGCATAAACTATAATACGGATTGCTGTTTTTCCAATTTATAATAAATCAGGAATGTCTAACCCACAAGTCTCTCAGCTTCAGGGAAGTACAACTCTCCATGCTCCCAACCAAAGCCTGGCTCAGAATACTGTCACTTGTAATCTCAAACAGCTGAGGAACCACAGATTTGCAATGTTGCTCGAAATGGTTCAATTTGTTTTTCTTGATTATAATGGTTTTTTTTAATGCTGTTTTGGGGTGATACACTGTTACACTGAATAATTTATTTTACCTTTTCCCGGATCTCAAGAGCTCTTTTACACAATGGTTCAGCTTCTCTGTACTTTCCGCGCTTGCCATAAAGAACTGCAAGGTTGTTCAAAGTGGCTGCAACCTGTCAAGTAAAAACTAATTTGTAAAGAAGGGACTGTCCCCCAAATTTACTTTTCTAAAAAAAATACAAAAAAAGTAGGAGACAAGCATTTTTAAACAGAGCATCACAGAATTTGAAGATTTAATAACCAAAGCAATTAAGAAGAAATTTTTAGTTGAATTGTAAAACTTTTTAAGAGACACTGGTCACATAGATAGAGAAGCAGTTAAGTTATAGGAGAACTATAGCTTTATGGCAATCTATTAATGAGTAAAGAGAACAACAAAAAAAACTATCACCACTACAATAATACTAGCAATAAAACTCAGCCATTACTGATAGCAAATTTACATTTTTTTTATTATAATATACATACATATTTTTTTTTTTCTTTCTTTCAGCATAAAACTCACTATTATTTTAGCTATAATTCCCTAATATGTCCCCTGACAGAACAGCTTCTTTAAGGACAAGTCAAAAGGGGGAATTCATGATTGTGCAAAGTGAG
>WMED01000999.1:7978-19711 GCA_019650415.1 Pipa parva
GGACAAAAACAGGAAGACAAATGAATATGAATAAACATATGCTGAATGCAGTGCCTAATTAAGAGGGTTATTCATTAAGGTGCGAATTCGACAGTTGAATTGGCAAACAGCAGGTTCCCATAGTAAATCCGCTACAATTTCCCCATTGTTAAGTCACGACAATTTTTTTAATGTTGAGATTGCGACAATTTTCCCATAATAAAGTCACGACTGTGAAAATATTCTCATTATAAAGATGCGACAGTAGCAGCCTATTGCGACTGTCTTTATCTGGCGAATTCGCACCTATACGCAACAATTCAGACTTTAGTGAATAACCCCCCCTAAATCTCCCACAAAGCCATCAAGATAAGGGTCTATGTTGTTTAATTGTATACACAGTAGATAAACTATTCTCATTTTACATTTATAAGGACGCCATAAGTCAGCCTGTTGCCTTGTGCTATTATGGAGCTATGGTCTATATAGGGTATTGAAGCACAATACATTCCAATTGTATTTGTACCATCATCAATTCCATGTAGAACTCTGTGAAGATGCTTTGTATAAGGGTATGTCTCACACCAGTACCATAGTTAATCATCTCACCTTTTGATTTTCTTCTACCTCCAAGCGCAGCGCAGATTCAACTACTGTCCTAGTTAATGCCCTGTTAAAAAAAAAAAAAAAAACGTACATAGGTTTATATGTTTCAGTGTACTAATATGCATGTACACCTTTTTCTATAGTTTGATATTTAGCTTTAACACACCCAGCAAAGTAAAGGTCACATGCTTTTTCAGCTGGAACACCACTAAATAGCTGTGGTGAGACCCAAAAAATAACAGAAATGGGCGGGTCTGTTAGCATGAAACCGGATCATCAGATCTGACCTTTATTTGCTGCTATTAGAACCAATAGATTTACAGCGTTACATATATTATTGGCAGCTGCTTTGACAAAATAACTTTACCTAGCCTTGGTGGGAAAATTCTGACTCAGATCTTTCAGAACCATGAGGGATTCTGAGGCTGGAGCGGACAGGATATGTGCAGATGTCTGGTAACTAAGATCTTTAAGAAAAAAAAATAGTATCACAAACAAGTAATGTGCCTCAGCCCTCAGACAAACATATTTACTGTCATAACTAATCTGTTGAATGGATCCCTTTGAACCCATGAAGCATTTAAATCAGTAACAGAATGAGCTGTGACTCTGAAAGGCACATAAATTTCTTTATAATTGATGTAATTCATCTGGAGCTAGAGACTTAAGATGCAGTCATTCCTTTCGTATGACTTGCTCTACAGGGAATCACTTCAGAATAAATAAGTTCATAAATCACAGTGAAGAGTCGCAAAGAGATCTAGGCCAAACCTCATTTGTCAAAGCCCTGAAATCATGGATAATTATTAGGAGCTAAAAGAAGGAACAAAACTCCCTTTCCGCAGAATTTTATGTTGCCTAAATGTCAGTAGTTCCTGGGAAGTTATAAAATCGAATAAGGGGTGAGGTGCAAGATTAAGTAGTAGCTTAAAGAGACATGGACAACGTCTTCTGTTACTGTAGGGCTTATTTAAATGAACAGTGCATCATCCCTTCTGTAGGCATGTGTGGACTATCTCGCTTTCTTTTGACACAAAAAAATATCAATAAATACATTTTACAAAAACTCTGCCTTTGGTGAAAGTTTCTACATAAGGAGATAACAGTAGGGTAAAATATTGATGCAAGTAATAGCAGGACAATAATATGAGAAAAATAATCTAATTAATATTGCAAAAATAATTATGTTTCAGCATGAATAATTTAATTTTGAGAAAAAAAAAAAACCCTTTTGGAAATTGGGGCTATCAGGTCGGGTAGGTTGAACTTCTTGATCCCTAGATGATTTTCCGGGTCATTAGATGGCCAATGGCCACAAAAGCAACTCATTTTGATGGGAAAGGAAATAAACTAATTCCATGCCACAACAAGACGTATCCGTTCTTATCAATTAAATTAATTTTGCAATTGAAACATGGTGATCTACTTATCAGATTTAAACAAAGCCTTGATATGAATCAGATTCCATTTGTGTGATGTACAAACATGTCTGGAATACATTACTTGTTAGGAACAATGGACACATCTTTGCCACTTTTTATAAAGCTAGATTACAGGTATACATTTACCTGGAACTCATTAGTGCTACACTAAGTTCTAACAAATGAATTGTCCATATGGCTGTACTTTTGAACTGTCTTGACAAATGTATTGTTCACAATGCTTAATGTCTAATTGTTTACTTGGTCCTTCACTCTCTACTTTTTCAGATAACTACTCTCTGATGCCTGGTGAGCTCTACTTCTGATACATTTTTACACACACACACACAGACACACACACATTATCTATAAACACAAAACACATACCCGTAAAAAATGTAGTGGAAAAGGAATTGAACCATGGAGCAAGTACAAACATATTTATAGCCAGGAACAGAATGATTCTGAATAGAGTACAACCTTGGGTTCAGCAGGACTTAGACATACAAACTGTAAGCGAAGACATCATTGGTTTCAAATAAAAACAAAAAAAAAATCCTATATATCTACCGTATTTGCCGACATATAAGACGACTGGGCGTATAAGACGACCCCCAACTTTTCCAGTTAAAATATAGAGTTTGGGATATACTCACTGTATAAGACTACCCCTCTTCCAATGCAAATCCTGCTTGGATTGGTCAGCTCTCTCTTCCTGCCCAGCCCTCCCTGTCTCCAAGATTATCAGAGCACTATCACACTGTGCTGCCCCTACAAGCCCTACCCTCTGAATGAGGGTGGCGCTATCTTAGTGCTCACCCCCCTCCTTTTCTCTCTCCTTACCTAGATCCTCCATTGCCCAGCTGTCTGTGCTGAGCGCTATAGCGTTTCCTCTCCCCAGCAATGATTAAACTTCCTGTCGCTCACAGGAAGTTACATCAATGCTGGGGGAGGAATGCTGTAGCACTCAGCACAGACAGCCGGGCAACAGAGGAGCTAAAAAAGTGATACCCGGCGTATAAGACGACCCCCAACTTTTCAGATGATTTGCAGGGGTTAAAAAGTAGTCTTATACGCCAGCAAATAAAGTAGTTGCATTTTACCTCAATCTATAAAGAGATGGAATGGAAATGATCTGTACCTTGCAGTTCCCACACTTTTAGAGGTGCCATTTCATTGGTGCTTTCAATCAAATGCTTCCTTAGTTCTTTCAGTTGCTCCTTTAGCTCTGGATAAAGCTGCCTGAAAAATGATAAGGAAAGTCATTCACAGGATAAGATTCTAATGCTACAACTGAATTGGTAGTCCTGGGAACAGCTCAATCAATGGCATAAATCTAAAGCCTTTCCTACCTGAGCTTTCCAAAAAGGAAACCTTGCACCTCATCAACAGGATCCTGCTCACTCTCTAATGTAGCATTGACATCAGTTCCTAAAAACCAACAAACTGCACTTAAATATTTAGAAAACAATAACAGGAACAACATTTTGTTCAGGGGGCCACTGTGAACGATAGTTATTCCACACAATACAGTAGACTGATGAATACATAATTGAAATATACTGGCACCCATGCAATGATCAGGAAACACGCCAAACTTCTGCAGCCTGTACGATTACCTTTAACTTGGGTATCATCCTTTGCCTTGTATTCAGTGCTCTTTATAGCCAGCTCTACACCATAGCCAGACAAAAAGACCTTCTCTGGCCCTGGATTCTGAAAAAAAGGAGTTGAATTGGTTTCAAATCAAATTTTAATTGCATTCCTCCATGCCATTCTGGCCATCAATATTACCAAACTGATAATAAATTCATTTAATAATACTGTAGTGCAACAACTGTGCATGCCAACACTGAATGATTCTAAGTAAACTATGCCTTTAAAACTTCCTGAATTTAGACGGATATATCTTGGTTATTAGTCTGTGTTCTTTATAGCGGTGATAGGATTTGAAGAGGTGGATTTAGTTTATTCTGACTTTTAAAATTTGCCAAATAACATACTGTAAATCAGTCAAAACAGCCTGCTGTAATACATGGGATATTTTCCAAAAGCCCCCGAGAATAGAGACTGTTAAAAAAGCAAGAGAAATAAACCCTATTTGCATGTATTGTTTCACTTAAAGGACAAATAACATTAAATATAATGGATGGAAGATGCCTCCAGTTACACATGAGATAAAGCATAAGACAAACAAAATTGTAATTCAATAATTTTCATGTTACAGTGCCTTCAGACAAGTAGAATAATGTAGCACACTGAGTGTACAATTTGTAAGTCATTCCTAGCATAATGCATGTACAAATTACTGTAAAATCAGTGGGGTCCTCTGACAACTGCCCACTGTTCCCAAAAACACAGGGATCACATAACTACTTTATTTAATATTTAATATGCAAATATACATAAAGACATATCCTGTTGTTAAACAAAGTCATGGACTGTGGTTTAAAGCAGTGTTTCCCAAAGTTTGTTTTTTCGTGGCCCGGTTATTTTTGTGCTTATCCTTCGTGACCCGGCACGAAGGATAAGCACAAAAATAACCGGGTCACGAGCGCCGCTCATGAATATTCATGAGCGGTGCCGTGCGCGATGGTAAGGGACTTCGCGCATGGCACGGCACTCGTGACCCGGCATTTAATTTTGGTGGCCCGGTACCGGGTCGCGACCCGGCATTTGGGAAACACTGGTTTAAAGCATACTTTAGACACAGATTTAACAAGTTTAAACATTCCATAGGTATGTATATAGCAGCTATACACTACTTAGCAAATCGGACACCAAAATTCTCTAGGGCTTTTCTATATGTTCCATCTTCTGACAGGTCTGTGCCTGGATACCTATGGACACTCAGTGCCTAGTTAATAATTAGAACATGGCTACGTTGACAATATTATTGGATGCAGCCTGTGTATAATTATAATGTCCTCAGTGGTGAAGAGTGCATCTAATAAATTAAAATAGCAAAGTCTTCAAATTAGGTACAACATTTTAGTGCTTTACATAGTAATGAGAGCAACAGGGCTATTCAGGCCTGTCACTCCTGTTACCAAATCCCAAACACGCCGGCATCTTTCAGCATGGTAAATAAGTAAAGAACACTCGGAAGAAGAAAAAGCTTACACCTTTTAAGCAAAACTTGTGGTGAAATTGCTTATTAAAAAAATAAAATAAAAACATACTTGCAGGTAAACAAAATGGATAAATCTTTTCAGACAATAAGCCATATGCTGTGACATCTGTCACCGATAACCACATTGCTTGCAATTGTCATTATGTAACGAACTTTGAGTGAAAAGGCTTTCTATATGGGAATATAAAATCTAAGTGTTCAGCCATTTCCCCTTCCAGAGATATCCTTTATGTTGCAACAGTTAAACGGATTATAGCAAATACAGTACTTTCAGAAGCAAGGTTGCTTTTAAAAAATGGAAAAATAAAAGCAATATTAGTATTTTCGCAGAAACAAAAATGTGCTTACTGCTACATAGTGTCTCAGTATGTAATTAATTTCTCCTCCACTGGCCTTCTGTGAAAGCAGCTGGTGAAATTCTGAGAAGCCCTTGGAACCGATTTCAGCATAAAGTATAACAGTTGGACTATCAGGTGCACTAGATGGATATTTGTGATCTCCAATAAACATAAAGGGTTTAGACCTACAAAACATTGGAATAAATGGTAAATATTAAAATATGCATTTATTTGGTTAAGCTTTCAGCAAGTTATCAAGTACAAAGGCATATCATGTTGCATCCACAACACACTTTACTGTTTCTCCATTAGGCATTCTCCATTATGATATTCAATGGTGGTGCTATTAACCAGTGTTTCCAAGTTGCCCAAGATGAAAGAGAACACTAATTTGGTAGCACCATGGAAAAATGGCCAATGTAAAGGTGCAAAATAAAACAAGGAAACAAAGCATTCATATTTGAAGAAACATACATAACATTTCCCTATTTTAGGTGGATAATATAGGTGCTAGTAGTTTAGTATAAGCATTGGTTGTGCATGGCAGCCCTTGACCAATTCCAGGCACCTCTATCAACTTAACTGTGCATCATTACAGCCAACTAAAATATATGGACAGTTAGCAACTTCTTCCCCAAACTGGTGATTTAAATGTAAAAGATCTGAAAGATTAAAACATGAGTGGATACTGCATAAATTACATTTCATCTTTTTTTTCTTCTTCAGTAAGTTAAGGCTCAACTTTATCATCTGCCCTGTTCAAAGCCAAATGTAAAAGCATCAGTATCATCTGAGAAATAATATTTACCATTGGATTGGCATAGCAATTACTTTAATAGAGCATTTGCAAAAAAAAAAAAAATATGTTACTGCTGAGGTTAAATTAATGAATTTATTGCTTTAGGTCTATTTTTAATTTTACAGATAGCAACCATGTTGCTAAACAGACCTCGCCCAGTTCCGTTGTTTTTATAGTGCTTTAGATAATACATGTTCAGGATGTGCACCAGACAGCCCAGTTTGTAAGCTAAGCTATCATACTTTCTCGGTAATTTAGAATTTTTGGGAGCACAGATTGAATATTTAACAAATATAAATGCATTTAATACACACTCATTTTTTGATGTTAGTGTTCTTTTAAGACAAGAGGGATTATTGTTAAGCTTTGCCCATTTTATGTTGATTCTATATTTTTCCATCCAATGAAACATGGTGTTTGAAATAGTAAAAGAGAATAATTTTTACCTGCTTGAAGCACTCTTAAGCAGTGAAGACAAGTTTTCAGGATTACATGTCTTTTCCCCATGCACCACCATGAAACTGTTACACCCCACTGGAGGTGGCTCATCCAAAGCCATCTGCATTATAACAAGTGATAAACAAAAATATTTGTTTTTAAACTAGACAGTTAAACTAATTACTACAACCACAAGATGAGTTGTAAAAGATAAACGAGCTAAACTAAAATATAGATTATTGATATCCATAACTAGCATCAGAGTTTTCATAAATTATTACAATCCGAATAGTTACAAAAACAAGGAAAAAATATATATATATCAGGCCGGAACTGCAGGAAAATGTGGCTGATATTGTGCCAGAAAAGCAAACAGTTCCCTACGTTATAGTTAAACATATCACTAGAAGCTCTTCAACTTACTTTATCACAAGCTACATCAGCAAGTAGTTATATAGTATTTTAATAACATCATCTAGAAAAAAGTAAATATTCCTAACTGTGTCCTCATCTTTATCTGGAAATCAGTTGTAAATGCCTTTAAATCAGAGGTGGGCAAAGTTTTCTTGTATTGTATGTATGTATGTATGTATTATTTTTGTTTATAAAGCGCCACAAATTTACGCAGCGCTGTACAATTCAGCTATACAAGTACAATACAAACAAGGGAAAAGTGCGTTAAACAATACAAGTAAAATATTACAAGGATACATCAAATTAAGTGCTGATTGACACAAGAGGTTGGAGGTCCCTGCCCCAAGGAGCTTACAATCTAAGTGGGAGGAAGACTTACATACATAGGACAATAAGAGCAGTGGAGTCATAAGTCCATAAATACAAATAAATAGATATAGATAAATACAGTGAATAAATAGATAAATACAATAGATATATACAGATATTAAATATAAAAAATTTTACATAAAATGAATGATAAGAATCAGTGCTAGTGCTCCGACAGATAGGATTTCAATTTGGATTTGAAGGTGGAGAGGGAATGTACCTGCCGTACATTGGGTCAGTTTAATGATTTTCAACTATGCAGCAGGCCGGTAACATACCCAACATGGCGACAGTCAGGTGCTAAGTCCCTGCGGCTAGGCAGTCTGGGGGAGCAACATGAGTTCCCGCAGCATAGTCTGTGGCAGAGCCCCGGACGCCGAGCGATTTCCTGTGTTTCCTGCTGCAGAAGCGGCTTTTTTTGGCATCTCTGAGACACCATGCATTTTGCAATTTAGCACATGGGATGGTCCAAAGACATCCGTGAGCCATAGTTTGCCCACCTCTGCTTTAAATGGACTGGTGTCAGCCACAATAATAAAAAAGTAAATAAAAGAACAAAGGGAGATACACAAAGAATCTTAGTTTCATAAGTTAGTATGATGCCTTTAATCTAAAATCTAGATCCTATCCTTCAACTTATATGGTCCACCTCACCAAGAAATCGGACAAAAAAAATGGCCCCCATGATTCATAATCAGGAAGAAGGACTTCCCTCAGAATACAAACCTGCTGGAATGTCTGTACTGTAGAAGAGTAGGAACGGAGAGACAAGGCAAATTTCAGCAGGTTCTGCAGTTGAGTTGATAGCTGCTGGCCAGCTTTGCTCACCATAAGCTGGTAGTTTACATAATCAGAACCTTAAAGAAGAGAAAATTGTATATTTTGATCTCAGTGAGGTAGTTTTAACTCCCTGGCACTTGAAGGATTGACATAAATATAAATATTGAAATCAATATTTTTCTGCAGCTGAATATCTGGCTAATGTTCTATGGCTGAAATATGAATGCAAGCACTGTGAATGTTATTTTCTCCTGCACTTCACTTTATGAGATTTGCAGTTGGAAATTCTAAGAATAGTTAAGGTGGATAAATAGGTTATTTCAGCAAGAAGTCAGTTTGAATTTTCTAAGAGCGTGGAAAAAGGAGAGCAGTCTTAAAATAAAGAAGATCTTAGAGATAGATGGAGATTAGCAAGGAAGCAGAGGGTTTGAAAAAGTAAAGGGGGTAAATAACCGAGAATTGCACAGACGTATTGACAGATGTGAGGAAGGCAAAGTAACTAAGAACTATTTTGTTTTCTGCCAGATTATATTCATTTTAAATTGGCAAGTGGAAAATGAAGTAGGTAATTTTAAATAATTCTGCTCCATTTAATTCCATCAAGGTCTGGGGTGTTTCAATGCATTCCAATTTTTCCTCCATTTTCACGCCATCACAGAAATGGCCCTATAGGAAAATGTATTTTTTTAACCAGGGTGAACACATTTCAGTGGAAAATGAAGAAAACATTGGAAAGGAATGCATGACATAAGAAAAGAATGCTCAAATCATAGAAAGAGAGCATTTTAATCTAGGGAATGTATGTGAAAGTGTGTAGCTTCCACAATCAAGCAACTGTTGCTGGGGAAAATAGGCAACAGCTATTCAGCTATATTTTCATACACAGAAAATTCCCAGCCCAACTATGGGGGTTATTCACTAAAGTGTGAATTCGACTGTCGAATTCGCAAACAGCAGATTCCCATAGCAAATCAGTGACAATTTCCCCATTGTAAAGTCGTGACAATTTTTAATGTTAAGATTGCGACAATTTCCCCATAATAAAGTCACGACTGCGACAATATTCTCATTATAAAGATGCGACAGTAGCAGTCTAGTGCAACTGTCTTTATCTGGTGAATTCTCACCTATACGCAAAACTTCAGAGTTTAGCGAATAACCCCCTATGTGTTACATGCAACAAACCACCTCAGCAAGTCTCATTGACTTATCTGTACCACCAACGAGCACATCCACTTCTCAGGTGGATAACTGAGTAATGGACCTATATTCTCACAGAAATAGGTCTGGGGAAAAAATAACACTCTAGCATTGCAGAAGAAAGGGACTTAGGACCCCCTTATCTGCCTTATAAAACCCACTCACACAGCCGCATGGAGATGCTGTGGTGCAAGTCACAGCAAGGGCAGTTCTAAAGTCATTCACCTAAGGCTCTAGCTCCTCTTTAATTCCTATGCTCTTTAAAGCTTCTAAACTAATCTAGTGCATAGCTGTTAGAAACTTACCTTGATCTTGTACTTCTTGAACTTCATCTACAAACTTCCAGAATTTATCAGGTGCTTCCTCTGCTAAAAATTCACTTAAACATAAAAATAAAAACACTATTAGAGTAGTGAGACAGGAAGTAAATTCTTAATCATTTTATATTATAATATCTGTAACAGTTAGAGATACTTTATTTCTCAGATTGGCTTTTGTACCTTTTATTTCCCTCAAAGTAATTAAAGAATAGAGGTTTAGGCTAGTTTCACATTATCGTAAATACACTGAGAAAAAAAACACCAGAAAAAATCCGTAGAGAACAATGCTAATGGAAGAAAACTGTTCACGCTAGCATTTTGTGCACAGCGTATTACGCTAGAACGCTATCTGCCCTATTTCTTTGGGTGCACGGAACGCAGCATATTCTATGTGACTACATTAGTTTCAATAGGAGTTTAAAAATTGTACTAACACAGCGTAAAAATGCACTGCATTTTCAAACATGTGACATTTGGTAATAGCAAAACAGGCAAGGAAAAAACTCCTATGTAAATTTGCATAAAAAGAAAATACTTTTCAAATCAGGAATGAATTCAGCTAAATCCAATACGGTGTATTTTTCTATAGTATTTGCCAGCGACAGTGTGAACGCTCCCTTGGCGTTTACAGCATTTCCTATCTGGTCGCATTTTGTGTGTGGCATATCATATGCTGGCTAAAACGCGACACATAGCATTCTGGACACAGAGTATGCGCGTCATATGCTAGTGTGTTCGGAACTGGGTAAGTATTACAGGCTTACATTGACCCGTGTTTTTTTTTTTTCCACTAGCATTTGATGTGCTGCACATCATATGCTAGTGTGAATCTAGATTTATGTATCATTTCACTTGGATTTTGTTGAATTCTTCTTTATAGAAGAATTCTATTTTTTCATTTGCGATTTTTGCAGCACATTTTTATGCGGTGTGTGATCACAATTGTTATATAACTATTGAAACTATTGTAGTCACATAAAATATGCTGTGTTCCATGCGATCAAAGAAATAGAGCAGGTAGCGTTCTAGTGTAATACGCTGCGCATGATACGCTAGTGTGAACACTTTTCTTCCATTAGCATTGTTCTCTATGGATTTTCTCAGTGTATTTTCGCCCGAGAATTTTTTTTTTTTTAAATACGCTGCACACAATATGCTAGTGTGAACCTAGCCCTTAGAGCCGAAAGTATTTATGTTTTGAACTTACCGGCGACAGTGTGAACACTCCCTCGGCGATCACTGCACTTCATGTGTGGTCGCATTTTGGGCGCAGTGCATAATACGCTAGACAAAATGTGACACAGTGTTTCGGACCCAGCGTATGCGCATCATACGATAGTGTGTCCGGAACTATGTGAGTACTATCAGCTTTCATTGAACCGTATTTTTTTTCCCACTAGCGTATTATGTGCTGAGCATAATACGTTAGTGTGAACCTAGCCTTAATGTGGACCAATTACCCTAAGAATAAATGCAAGGGGGAGAGGGCATCAACTCAAAACTTTATCCTGGATGGAGTTCTTGGAACTCTCAGAACACACATACAAAATGGATTACTCTAAGCCAAGAGAAACTTTACATTAAAACTCCTCAATCTGATTACTTGAAGTTCATTTTTAAAAGTATCTGACTGGAGAAGCCACCAGATCAGCTAGTGCCTTGTACTTTTCAACACTGGATTTTTGTTGTTACAGGGATAATTTGAATTCAGCAATCCACTATGACAATTCCAGTAACTCACTTAACTTCTTTTCATATGAATGAAGCAAGAAGGAATTATGCATCCCTACTGATACAAAGGTAACATTTATTTATTATAAATTTAAAGGAGTATTAAACACTCGTTAGGACCATTGATGATTTTTAAGAGTGATTTCTTCTGCACGTCACAGCAATCCAACAGGCTCAGGAAGTGATTTGAACAAGAGCAGTTGCA
>WMED01001000.1:0-29943 GCA_019650415.1 Pipa parva
AAGTGAGGCGAACAGTACGCAGCTCACTTCGGAGCTTAGTGAATTACCCCCTTAGAGTAAAGCAACCCAAAAGTGATGAGAATTCACTTCAACAGTCAGATTCTCACTTTGATGAATAAGGTCTCATGTCTATTTCTTTCTTTTTTTGCCATCTTCTTCTGTAAACCAGTTCCACCCTCAGTCCTCTCCACTCTGTTTTATCCATCTATCCTCCCACACTAACCTAACATGCTTCTCTGTCTTCCATAGCAATCCACCCTCTTCATTCACAGGACAATCAATCTTTTTCTCCTTCTGTCCTTTAAGCATATAGCCTGATAACTGCTATGAGATGCTCGAGTAGGAAAAAGCGATGTTGTTATAGCTAAAATAAGCTGTACTGCAGTGATTTTACAAACGCTTTGCTTTTTCTTTGGGAAAGAAAGTTCCTAGCTGGGTGGAAAGCTGAAATATAGATTTGTAATAAAAAAAAATAGAAAGTGATTGTGGTATTTATATTTTGTCATTGCCTGTTTGCATGTATGTACAAAAATAATTTTATAATAAAATCACTTATTAAAATATATACTATTTCTAACTTACACATTATGAGCTTTTAGTGCTATGTATAGGGACACTTGGAGATCCGTTGGAATAATAATCATCTATTTTGAAAATAGGAGTAAGAACAGTATGCTCTGTGTTTTTTTAAGATAAAGGATGATGTCATCATGAAATTTTTGTGTCAATTTTAAATTTTTTTGGTGGTAAAACTAAAATGATACATTATGAACTCATTGTTTATCCACATTTCAGTATATTTTGGAGTGGTTTACATCCTAAATATGAAGCTGAAGACATTTCACTAAAAATACTAGTAAAAGTATGTCAACATAAACATGGGAGACATGGGGGAGGGGAAGCCAAAGATACACAAGAATTTATGCATTTGTTTGCGCGGGGCAAATGTATAAAGATAAGAAGTGGGCAGAAATGGAAACTAGTTTATGATGAAAAACTGACATTTTTGAGCAATTTGGCATAGTGCATATTTGCAAGCAAAATGTGGTTATGCTTAGTTTTATGGACAAAAATGCAAAATTTTATACTTTAAAGCAGGGGTATAAAACTCAGGCCCTCTGGTTCGTAGTGTAATTATAATTGGTTGTGAGAAAATAACAAATGTCTACTTGAGCTGGCCTACTGGTAATAAGTACATGCAACGCTAATGCTTCAAATCCCAGAATGCCCAGCTGGTGCAATAGTGTGACAATCAGAAGCCACAAGTGCCTCATCTCTGTTGACGTTAATTAGTGAACTCATGCTACCAGTCAAGTCGGCCCAGCTTTCTATAAAAGTGGGGAGCAGAATATCTGTTCACATTTGTAAAGGACAGACCTGTTCGAAAAGTTCCATCGTTATGTCTGATGAGAAATTTAAACTTACTCAATTGTAGACATTTTTTTCAATTACTATCAAGGTTTGCCCCCGACTTTGTCCAAGTTTTTAATTTTGGCCCACTGTTGTTTGACACCCCCTTTCTAAAGTATAGTAAAATTTAAAAAAAAATGGAAAATTTAGTTTCTGAATGAGAGCGAAAATGGCAAAACCAACTGAATTTTTATTAATAAACCTTAATAAGTATGCCTCTAATTTGATTTAATGGAGCTAAAGCATCAGCTTTCTTGCATCCTAAATGGCAGCCAGCCAAATAACTCCCACCTACTGCCCTTGGACTTGCTGTGTGGCAGCTGAGCCTTTTGTTTCACAATTTGTATTTATACTACATATTTATATAGTGCAGACCTCTTCCACAGTATTTTACAGAGATTAATCACTCACTCAGACACTGGAGTTTACAGTTATAGTTTTCCTATACAGTCACACAGTCAGAGATAGAAACAGGCTAGGGCCAGTTTAGTAAGGTTTCCATTAACCTAGTATATTTTTGAATTGTTGAAAGAAACTGGTGTGCCCAGGGGAAACCCACACAAGTACTGGGAGCAAATGCAATATCAATGGAGTCTTTGCCCCAGGTTGAATCAAACCCATAACCTAGTGCTGCAAGACAGAGGGGGTTATTCACTAAGGTGCGAATTCGACAGTTGAATTCGCAAACAGCAGATTCCCATAGCAAATCCGCTACAAATTCCACATTGTAAAGTCGCAACAATTTTCCCATAATAAAGTGGCGACAATTTTCCCATAATAAATTTTTGACTGTGACAATATTCTCATTATAAAGACGCAACTGCAACAGTAGCAGCCTATTGTGACTGTCTTTATCTCGCAAATTCACACCTATACACAACAATTTGGACTTAAGTGAATAATTCCCAGAATTGCTGACCACTGAGACCCAGCAGTGCCTTAGGAGCCACTGTATCAAAAGTTTTGAAAATGACACAAATGTTAATTTTTACAAAGTCTACTGCTTCAGTTTTTATAATGGCAATTTGCATATACTCCAGAATGTTATAAAGAGTGATCAGCTTAACAGCAATTAATTGCAAAGTCAATATTTGCCTAGAAAATGAACTTCATCCCCCAAAACACATTTCAACTTCATTGCAGCCCTGCCTTAAAAGGACCAGCTAACATCGTTTCAGTGCTTGCTCCATTAACACAGGTGTGGGTGTTGATGAGGACAGGGCTGGAGATCAATCTGTCATGATTAAGTAAGAATGACACCACTGGACACTTTAAAAAGAGGCTGGTGCTTGGCATCATTGTTTCTCTTCTGTTAACCAACCATGGTTATCTGTAAAAAAACATGTGCAGTCATCATTGCACTGTACAAAAATGGCCTAACGGAAGAGTATTGCAGCTAGAAAGATTGCACCTCAGTCAACAATCGATCGCATCATCAAGAACTTCAAGGAGAGAGGTTCCATTGTTGCCAAAAAGGCTCCAGGGCGCCAAGAAAGACTAGCAAGCACCAGGACCATCTCTTAAAAGTGTTTCAGCTGCGGGATCGGGCTACCAGCAGTGCAGAGCTTGCTTAGTAATGGCAGCAGGCAGGTGTGAGTGCATCTGCATGCACTGTGAGGCGGAGACTCTTGGAGCAAGGCTTGGTCTCAAGGAGGGCAGCAAAGAAGCCACTTATCTCCAGTAAAAACATCAGGGACAGACTGATATTCTTCAAAAGGTACAGGGAGTGGACTGCTGAGGACTGGGGTAAAGTCACTTTCTCTGATGAATCCCCTTTCCAATTGTTTGGGACATCTGTAAAACAGCTTGTTCAGAGAAGAGGAGGTGAGCTCTACCACCAGTCTTGTCTCATGCCAACTGTAAAGCATCCTTAAGCCATTCATGTGTGGGGTTGCTTCTCAGCCAAGGAAATCGGCTCTCTCACAGTCTTGCCTAAAAACACAGCCATGAATAAAGAATGGTACCAGAATGTCCTCCGAGAGCAACTTCTCCCAACCGTCCAAGAGCATGTGAAAATATGATATTTGTGTCATTCTCAAAACTTTTGGCCATGACTGTATATAGGCATTTCTTCCAGTTTTGGGAAAACACAAAATGACCAACTGATTTTATTTAGCCAATGGCTTTGGTGTATATTAATGGAGTAAATCAGGTGAAGAAATGTCTGAAGCTGTCAGTCACCAAAGTCAATGGATGGCTGTTTCAGTTGTTTTCTGGATATTTCTTTTTAAACTGTAAATTATAAGTGGCATAAGACAATTAAAAAAACTCATCCCATTAATTTCTATTTTATTCCTTTTAAGATGAAGTTTAATGCTCAAAAATACACCAGACATTGTGGGGCAAATTTATATCCTCAAACCGGAGCAAATTATCGTACTTATAGTACTTTCTGAGCATAATTACACAAATCGTGGCAGTGGCATAATGTAGCAAATGTGTCATCGTTAGGCATAGTGTAGCGAATTGGTGCCATCTTTACCTGGGTCTACATTAATGACCACATAATGAAAACGTGTAAATTATCACTGGAAAGGACAATATCAACATCATGTTTTGGTTACCGCCTATTGTTGTCACTGGATAATTGTCAAAAATTATTACTCCTTTTTTGCATTAAATTCATTTGCAGACAAGTCGTAACTCATGTTGGAATTGAGGATTAGAGGTGAAGCAGTGCATAAATATGTTAATCATGGGAGAATTCACCTCATTGCAGTAAAAAATATAATGACCTTTGCTGAAGTTACCAAAGTGTGTAGCTGTCATGTATCCACGCATCTATGGAACAATTCACACTTTGAAAAATATGTCGCTTTGCTGCTATTAAGCACATATGGAAAGTCAAGAAGCATTTTACTGCAATGGCGTTTTAAATTGCAAGAGATGTTTTTACAGCAGTGCAGTATGAAAATGCCTAGTATATCATTTTCCTTAATGTTTACATTCGACAATAAAAATGAAACCTGGAAATACACTGTAATGAAATCATGCTTGGCTTAAAAATCATATTTTGTTTTCATTAACAGAGAAATAGAGAAATACTACTATTATTTTTACATTGCAGGTTTTTAGGGTACCTAGCGTTTCAGACTGCAAGAAATTACATTGAGTACAGTAAAAATTTGATGCCCTAGGTAGAAAGGGATTAAGTGACTTGCCTAAGGAGACAGCTTTATCGCTGAGCCAAGTTATTTGTTTCAAACTCAATACTATTGTTTTAAAGACAATGATCTTATTGAAAGTTTCTCATGCTCTAAATGTTTCGCTGTCGTTATTGTATTGAAGTCTTATTAATTTGCATGCTGGCTGCTGTTCTTTTTTTCATTTAGAGTAGTCTATTGCAAATTGTTTTCTTACTTTGGAGTGGACATGTTCTGATTTTAAAGAAGGAAATCTCATTAAGGTTCACTTGACTTTTTTTTTCTTTTCTTTAGAGGATGCCTAAGTGACATTGTCCCAAAATAAATAAATGTTATTTGTGCCAGAAAATATTGTGTAATATTAAGGGTGACAATGTAATATTGAGTATAAATGTTAATTTTTTTTTTATAATTAACTTTTTATTTGGTTTTAAACATAAAAGTAAAACTTCCAATTAATATTGAACATATTAAGTTATAACATATATACATACAAATTCTCTAATACTAATGGAGCATAAACATATGTAACAAACCTCCGAGGCTTAGTCCTACCAGACTTTAGGCTAGGTTCACACTAGCGGTTTTATGTGCAGCGCATAAGAAAAAAAAAAGCAACGCCGTATAAACCTATGGGACTTACCTGTTGCCAGACACACTAGCATATGACGGAATATTTCACTTCACATTTTTGCTGGCGTATATACACCACGCACAAAATTCGGACAGATAGGAGAATCCGCGAATGCCAAGGGAGTCTTCTTGAGTTGGGTAAGTACAATAAAAATGCACGTCTAGAATATACACCAGACTGAAATACATGGCTTCTTTTTTCAGATGCACGTTTCTAATCACGTTTCACTGCTAGCAGACTTTACTTGTAGGCTTAGAAATCAATATGCTGATCACCATTTCTATTAAAATATAGACATACTTCACCACCAGACAAGGTGGAGGGGAGAAAATGTAACTCATACATAAAGAAATAGTAAACTCCAAAATCCTATCCATTTAGGTTCTCCGAAATATCATCACATATAGTTACACGAGGGGCAATCAAAGTCAAGAAAATGTTGACCAGGGCAAAATCAAATAAATTAGTCTAGAAATAACAGCAAAAAATTAACATGCTTCAAATGCATTTCTAATTACTGTATATTAAATACGTGCTTCCAGAAAGGGCTCTATTTGAATAACTGTAACTATTTTAACAATCCAAAACACTTCCCTTAAATTCAGTTTTCTTCAGAACATCACCACCTTTATCTGACATGGATAAATTCTTTAGAATTTGAGCCTTAATTCATTTTTATTCTATTTTTACAGTAAAAAATTAGTTTCATTAGATGTGCTAGGATCATTTTGCTTAATAGCTAAAATATGCTCACTGGCTCAGTTCTTCAATTGAATCGTATGACCCACTTATTGTAAATTACAGTATATTTATTCTAAACCTTATTTAATATGGATTTAAAAAGCGTTTGGGTGCTGTTGACATTATGCATCCAACTTCATATTAGGAAAAGCTGTTTTAGAAACAGGCAAACTGGGGCCAACTTGCATGCTCCCATAGAGACATGCTTGACATCCAGGCTGTCTAGAACGTTTGATAAGTCACTCAGTATATAGTACAGAAAGATATCTCTGTATAATCTTCTATATAGCCATCCACTCCATTCTTATCCATATCAGCTGCAGTATGTTTACAGAAAGAATTCATATCTTAGATTTGAGACTTCTCCCACCAACCCATGTAAATGTTTTTGTAAGCTGGGGCAAGCATTATAGAGAAAGTAGCTTGTCTGTCAGTGATAAATCATTTTTATTATATTATGGCATTAAAAAAAGCATATGTGTAACAGATGATATGGAAGATTATTTCATGACATTTACATTTATGGCCTGAAAGGGAAGACCAGTGAAATCTGATGTTTAGTTGTACTGTATAGTAAGAGGCAATAGTTAGGGAACATGTAGATAAAAAACTTTAAATGTATGTATAATTTTATTTATAAAGCGCCACAAATTTACACAGTGCTGTACAATTCAGCAATACAAATACAGTAGAGACATGGGAAAAGTACATTAAACAATACAAGTAAAATAATACAAGCAGGGCTGGTTCTACCGATGGGCAATGTGGGCGATGGCCCAGGGCGCAATCTATTTGAGGGGCGCTGTCGCCCACATCGCCCATCACTAAACATGACACCCCTCCTCACCCCGTGCCCCCCACTCACCTCCAACAATGTTCCAGCGACGCACCTCCTCTAATGAGGTAAGTTAAATGGGACGCTGCTCTTTGGCTGTATTCGGCAGCTGCCGGCAAGATCCAAACATCTAAGGTGTGCCGTCGAACTCAACTTACCTCATTAGTGGAGGTGCATCGCTGGAACTCTGTTGGAGGTGGGGAAGGCGGCGCAGGATGGGGGGGCGCGGGGGGGGGGGGTTGTCCAGGGTGCCAATAGGGCCAGGACTGCCCCTGAACACAAGAATACATCACTTTAGATGCTAGGTTGCTTTTGACACAGGAGGTTGGAGATCCCTGCCAATAGAGCTTGCAATCTAAATGCAGCATCTCTTGCATAAAGTGCTCACTAATGTATTTCAATGTATTCTTTCTTATGTGAACTGAGTAAAGAGTTAAAGGGTGCTATGCCATTGATGACTTATTGAGGGATTATGTAATCACAGTTAGATTGTCTGATAATAAAATTGCATGGTTTGCTTTATTTAACATTATGTTTTCATCTTGCATGAATGATTAATAAGCAAAAACCTTTAAAAAGTTATCCTTTTTGTTATGTTATTTTTTCCTTTTTTTTAAATTTTATACAGCTGATTTTGTTAGTTTGCCCCACCTCCTCCCCAAACATATAAGACTACTCCACGTTAACAGATTACAGCATCATTTCTGCAAGAGAATAACATTGTGTTCTATAGAAACAGTGCTTTTGTGGAACTGTAACTTTACCAATAAAAAGGAGACCGTGAAAGCAAAAAATGGCAAAAAAAAAGAAATAATTAAGAAAAGACAAAGGTTGTTTTTATTAATAAATGACATTGGCAAAATGATTTCTCTGAAAAAAAAAAAGTAGATTGGTTTCAAATTGTTCAACCAGGGCAGTCTTCTCCCAATCTGGTCAGCAGAGACCCCTGTTATTGCACGTGTAGAGGATTTGGCTAATCTGGAAGTGCAAGCTGGTCCCAGTGTTCAGCCTGTGGGAAAAACTACAGTATAATAGGCAATATGGCCATCCATGCTGTCAGATATAGTTGAGTAACTCTGCACTGCAAATTCATTCATTGGACACGGTATTATGATCAAAGAGTAAAAAGCCTCAAGGGAAATATGCATCAAAATACTTGCTAGAATTTGATGTTTACAGTGTTTTAATCTACCCACCGCCACTAGCACAACCTGTCAAACTGTTCACACAACCTTTCGGCAAAAACATTTGTGAATGAAGAAAATGTTATTTCTTTATAGATAAATAACTGCAGTTCATTGAAAATCCTTAAAGAGCATCCCTGCTGCAACTGCAGTAGATTAAACAGAGTCTATGAAGTCTCAGCACTGAATTTGGACTTGGATTCATTTATATATTTAAACTATGTCGACTGTACCTAACTAGTGCAGAGTGGTATCTTATTGCCATCTATATGCAGCACATGCTTTTATTGTAGAGAAGAGGACAACCACATCCTGTGTGACAAAAAAAAAAAACTTTACTGAATCATCTAGCAAGTTTTTTAAATTTCATTTAATATCAAGATATATGCC
The DNA here is from genome assembly GCA_019650415.1 of Pipa parva. Lineage (NCBI taxonomy): Eukaryota > Metazoa > Chordata > Amphibia > Anura > Pipidae > Pipa > Pipa parva. The sequence continues at coordinate 8,338 of WMED01001000.1, forward strand.
TCATCTTGATTTTTATTGCACAACTAGAGTCTAATCTGAATAATTTCTAAATTACGTTAATAATGAATTCTAAATTGCTAATTCTGTCATCAGAGCATAACAGTTATAACTTAAAGAGACCATCGCCCATATATCCATTTAAAAACATTTTAAGCAGCTCCCTTTGAAATATTGTATTGTTTTATTCTTGCTCATAAACACTTTTAATGACTTCTACAGCTTTCCAGTGAGTAAATATTTCATTGGCTTAGGGGAATTCAGAGCCTAGCTACATGTGTCACTAAAAAATAACTACAACTAGGCATTATAGAGTTTGAGTATGAAATACATTGTTTAAGTTCATCTAGTCAATACAAATTATCAGTGATCACCAAACAGAAGGTTAAAAAAGTATATGATGGAGGGGAGTTGGGAGACTGAATAATCTATTTTGTCTTGGGGGTATTAAATTGGATCAAAGATTTGTGCAGACATCTGAGAATTTTTATGAAAATGTAAAAATGAATATTCAGATGCAACTTGAGTTTTTAAATGTAAAGGTAACTGGTTGGAGTTATCAAACGAAGGCTTTTCTTGATGGTGTTGCCATCACATCACTTAGGGGGGTTATTCACTAAGCCCGAATTGTTGCGTATAGGTGTGAATTCAACCAGATAAAGACAGTTGCAATAGGCTGTTACTGTTACGGTCGCGTCTTTATAATGAGAATATTGTTGCAGTTGCGACTTTATTAAGGGAAAATTGTCGCAATATTAACATTAAAAAATTGTCTTGACTTTACAATGGGAAATTTGTTGCAGTTTTACTATGGGAATCCGCTGTTTGCGAAATCAACAGTCAAATTCACACCATAGTGAATAACCCCCTAAGGTGAAATTTAATAAAATCAAAAATATTGATATCGCAATATTGATATTACAGATATTAGATATTGTGATATCGAATGATTTTTCATCAATATCGCTGATATCATGATATCGAAATTTTGCCAATATCGGCAATATCAATATCACGATATTGAATTTTCTAGCAATACTGTGAACTTTCCATAGAAATACACAGATTAAAAATTTCGATCAAATTTCACGATATTACCAAAAATAATTCCATATTATGGTATCGATATTTTCGATTTCATAAATTTCACCCTTATAAGTATTAAACATTAAAAAAACACCCAGCAAAAAATCTTTTGTTTCATTTGTGTCTTTCTATTATAATTAATGGAACAAAACAGTTGTAAATTTTAAAGCAAAAACACTAGATATACAGCAAAGCGGTAGCGGGTTTTTGGCTGTCTTCTACTTGTTTCAATGTTGTAATTGAGCCAACATAACCCAGCACCCTCTGCCAGATACTCACAAATAATAAGGAGGCAGCTGATGCTGAGTGTTCTGTTTCTTTTGTTCCCAAAATTTTGTGTGATGCGGTGAGATCAACAGGATGTGAACTAATTGTTTTTCTTTCAGCAGTTTGTTCTTTCTTATTTTGAAACATATCATAGCATTACATCATTTTAAGTGATTTCACGGGTCCAACATCCAACAAACACAAGTTATACTAGCGATGCTATCTTGTGACTAAAGACTGCATTGCATAATGGCATTGCATATATCTATATGACCACAACCGTATAATTTATCATTGTGAATGATGCAATGACTTTTGCAGAAGCTTACACTAGCAGAAGAATGTAGATGTTCTAACTTTGTTACTTTGTAATAACTTTTCATCATATATATGTACGTATATGTGACATCATCTGGTATATCTACATTCTTCTTAGATGGAGAACTTGTCCAAGTAAGCTGTAAGTTCCAGAATCCTTGTATCCAAACCAATAGACGTGATTTACAGGACTGGGGAATATTATCAGTCCTTAATTATTGTTAATACACAGCATAAATACAAGTACAGGCCATTCAGAACTCATAGAAACATCTGTTCATACACTATCCACATACTGTACACGTTATTCAGAATTCATTATTCAAAATACATTTTTGCTCAAGCTACCTTTATTTTTATGTTTTTTATTTTTATATAAAATAATTCATTTTATATGCATAAGCTTCTTCCAGGTTATGAACCATTTTATGGAAAAAGGATAATATAAAACACATACTGTACCTCAATGAAGATGGATCATAACTTGCATTGCTGATTTTACTTCTGTTTATTTTGCACAATAAATAGATTATCAACCAATCATACCCATCCAATATATAATAAATGATTTTACAGCTCCTATTTTGTGCTAAGAAATTCATATGTATTGCGTTATTTGTCTGGAAATTAATTTCACACAAACAGGTTGCGAATTTTTTTATTTTAGCAGATACAATATAATTAAGAATAATTAACTCTTTAATGAATATATATATATTTCAATATGTACAGCACAAACGTTATGTTTTATCCAACATGGCATGTGTGTATATGTAATAATGTTTTTACAAAAAAAGATACAGAAGTGAAATATTCATTACTCAGCAGTGATGACTGTCTAGTAAAAATAGCTGTTTTTTTTTATGGTAGGTGTACTGTACTTTTATAGCAACTGCAACATACAACTTAGCTTCAAAAAGCCTAAAATAAACTTATACTCAAATGTTTTCCAATGTTTGACTAATGTTACGTCTTTAAGAAAATATGGGAGGTAACCCCTCATAGAAAATCTGTCTATCATACAGGATGCCATTAATATACTCCTTCTTCCTATTTAAATTACTACATGGGGACTGTAGATATCTCAGTATAATCTAGAAGTTTAAAGCAGCAGCAATAGGGCATGGTTATATGCTCCAATCAATGGAGTGTGCTTTAGAAAGATTTATGTATAGTACTGTATGTATGGCTGTGTGGGGATCTGTACCATCACAATTTATGCTGTAGTTGAAGGAGTAATTGGAGAAGTAGTATAAACATTAGACTCCAGCCCTGAATCTTCGATGAATACCTTGTAGCTTTTGTTGGCAATATAATGGATCAGATGTGTCTTACAGTGTTTCATTGTATCAAGGCCTGCAAGTAGACTATGAAGAGTTTTTACACTGCACTGAATTGAACTAAAGTTCCTGATTTTAAACTACTGTTCTGTTGTGTTTTGGTAACTGGTGTTTTGAGACAGGTCGCTATTTTAAATTGAGAGGAAATGTAGGCATGTGTTAGTCTCTGTTAAATATTTATCATTATTATATTTTTTCTTTAAAAGATTAAATCTTATTGACTGCCCTGTGTAGACACCTGTCACGAGCGGCACTGCTCTCTATGAGGGGCTCTAATGCCAGTAAGTGCTGGGTAAGCGCTATGCCCAGTGCTTCCAGGTTGGCTGTTCAATCTTTTCCACCTGACGTTACATGTGACGGCAGTGGGACCAAATTGAAAAGGGTGAGCGCAGCCTTCAGCAGTGCGCTAGAGTTGATGTCTCCTTGCTGGGGAAATCAGACTCCTTTACTGTCCTATCATTTCTTGCATGTCTTCTCCACCTTGGCTTGTTACAGTACAGTACAGTTCATCTAATCACTGAACTAGCACATATAAATATATAGACTGGTAGTTTCATCCAGTTTCACTGTCAATTTTTATTTCCCTGTATTTTTAAATTCCCCTGATCATAAAAAATCCCCCCTCTCAATAAATTATCAATCAGTTTTGATCAGTTAAAAAGCTGCTCACTTTGCATTGCTATACTGTTAGGGTCATCTTCCATTTCAGATTAATATCAACTTTGTTTTTCAATGGGAGATCATTTTTCGACTGTGGCATAACTAACTCCATAGGGAATAATGGGATTACATCAGCCTGAGGCAAGCTAACACTTTTGGGAAATACAATTGTTTTTGAACAGCTTAGTAAATAGTCTGAATTAATGATATTGTAGCTGTTTCTTCTGTAGTAACTAGTCAAAAACTTTTCATCTTTAGAAAGTAATATATTATATTATAGTATATAGAACACAAAGTGCACCCCAAAGAAATTGGATGATGACTTACCTTGTAAGTGGCTCATGATTCAAATTGTTGCTGTGCTAGACTGCTATTTTACCTAAGGTTATCCTATGCTGGAGTTTGTATGTTTTTATTCTTCTAACATGAATTTCACCTGAGTACTCAGATTCCCATACTCAATCAAAGTACATAAGTGGTCATTCTCTAGTCGACTGTCGAATACTCAAACAGTGGATTCCCATAGCAAATCAGCGACTACAACAATCTTCCCATATTAGAGTCGAGACTGACAAATTTAAAGTTTTGTCTGCGACAATATTTCCATAGTGAAGTCACAACTGCGACAATATTCCCATTATAAAGATGAGACTGTCTTTAGCAGGCGAATTCACACCTATACGCAACAATTCGGACATTAGTGAATAACCCTATGAGTGTAAGGTGAGGTGTATGAAAGAATTGTGCAATAATATGAACATTTACCATCCCCAGTAGGATTAAATTCTGTGAAATGACCATTCTTTCAGTAAAGAAAACGTGGGAGGCCATTTTTTATATACATTTGGGTAGAAAACAAAAATATACTGTATATATATCTTATGTTTACTGTGAGGGATACTTTAATTTTGCATTTATATTTAATTTGAGGGGTCATTAAGTAGCATTTTTATGTTGAATGTACAATGGGAACATTATGCCATAAAAGATTAATTATGGAACATGTAAAAGGGTTTTCAAACTTTACAGAAATGTGAGAAGTCCTTTGTTTTCCATTTCTTTTGTCATTCATTTATAGTAACCATAAATTCAGATCAGGAAAACTGCACAGAGTCATAATAAAGTGTAGGGAAAAAAAATCCTAAATGTTATCATATTCAGATGATATTTTATTTATTTTAAATACCCTTGTATCCTAACGGCTGTAAAATAACATAAGAAATATGTACTTAGATCTCTGGATTGTGAACAGATAAGACAAAAATAAAAATAAATGGATATTTCATAATGGAATAGGTTGCAAGGTTGTTGTTCATTCAAAAAGTTAAGAAAACAGCAGGGGAATATGAATCAAATATTTTCTGGAATTAGTAATGCCTGTTAAATCATTTGCTCTGCTGGAAAAAGTTAGTAGTTTCTATCATGGCTGAAACTCAGTCAGTAAAATGATAATTCTTTCAATTCGTCCTCATGATTTCAATAGTCTTTTCTAATAACTATAAATCATGTTTAAATGATTTTCACAAGAAATAGAACTTGCTGTGAAAGTGTCCTTTCTAATAAAAATCAAAGACTTATTTGCATATTTATTATTAAAGGTATATATGGGGTTATTTGTCAAAGTCCGAATTACCACGTGAGGGTGTGAATTTGCCGCATCCTCAGATTCGGGTATTCAGCAAACTCTGTGATGTGACTATATTGCCAGCCCAGCACACTACACGGTTGCAACTTCACTATGGGAATTCTGATGCGGTTGCAAATTTACTGTGGGAATTCTTTGTTTAGTGAATAAGGAGTAGACAATCTTTGCAAACTGAAATGAACTGAACTAAATAACCCCATATTGGCTTATATATCCTTGCTAATACAGATATGAGGCACATTTATTAAAGTCTAACAGGTTTTTTGACTAGTAAATGCAGGAGAAATAGCCTATATTTAGCGACATCTCTGTTTTTTCTATTTACTAAGCTGTACAACAACTTTTTTATCACCCAAAAGTATTATGCTCCCTCAGGCTGGCAAAAACCCATGGAATTGGTCCTGTCATTTAGCCTAAGTCCAAAATATTTCCCCACTGAAAAGAAACATCAATATTGATCTGTAATGGAAGGAATCCTCATAGAGAAACATTGCAAAGTTTGCCCCTGTTAATTTATTTCGATGGGAAAACATTTTTAGCAATCGTTTGTAAATTAGTGGAATCGGAAAGCACAGGGAAATAAAAATCAACAGCGAAATGGGGTGAAATCATTTAATATTGTCGAATAGGTCTTAGTAAATATAGTCTCCCGGGGGGGGGGGGGGGGGGGGGGGGGGGGGGGGGGGGGGCACATTTACTAAAGTCGAATTGGATATCCCTACAAAATAGAATTTAGTTAATATCGATATCGCCAAATCCTGCATTATCTCCCATTTATTAAAGCACCCGAAGGCATTACCGCAATGGATATCTCTGTGTATCACTGGTATGGGTTTTTGGCGATATCGATATTGCCGGATTTAACGCTGTTCTGCATTATTTACTAAGATAAGTGTTTGGTTTTTTTTGGCTATTTCTGTTGCTTAATATATCGCCACTCTCTGGGTGGCATTATCCATTATTTTCAATGGGGCAAAGTGTGTTTGTAGTCTGGAGTTAGGTTTTAAGTATAACTTATCGATATCGATATACACATGGATATCGATATCGATATTGATACCTATATCCATCCCCATAGACGCCACTGGTACCACTGCTTCTACAGATATCGATATCGCCGGGATAAATGCATATAACACCCTAGCAGCGCTATTGCCGCATAATAGTAAATGGTCTATGGCGATATCCTCCTATATCGCTAAATCCATGGCTATATCTGGCGATATTAGCGTTATAGAGGATATCGACTTTAGTAAATATGCCCCACTTAGGTGTAATAAATGTGATCTGTCAGACAATGTAAGCAAGATGTTTATATTGTTCATTCAAGTACATAAGTAAGATTTCTAAACAATGACAAAGCATACCAAAGAGATAAATAAATATGGAAGACAGAAAAATAGATTGGATTTAAAGAAGAGTTCAATACTGAGCTATTCATGCAGTTTGTCACACTAGATAAGCATCATCTAGGATAAAAAATACAAATGTAAAAAATTCAGTAGAAATGTTAGTTGTTTTATGGGATGTGAACATGAACTTCAGTAAGTTCAAGGTTATAACCAATAATGGTTTTAGCGCATCATAGAAAAGATAATATAATAACTGATTCAGTGGATAACATAAGCTTTGAGGGGGAAAAAAAGCATAATTTACCCCTAGAATATATATATATTTAGAAAGGAACACAGCTTTTGATGCATTTAAATTAACCGATGAGAAATGTAATCTGAAATAAGGAGGTTCCATAAGAGACTAACTGACAAGACTTGAAGCTTCCATTTACAGAAAAGGAATCTCATTAATTTTAGACTTGAAAAGATGGTGACAGATGAAATAAATATTGATGAATTTAAAGGAAAATTATATGTTCGTTTAAATGAAAGATTGGAGATGAAAACTTTAAACCACTTTTTTTGCAAAACAGAAAATGAGATTTGGTGGAATGGAAGGAATAAAATGAGCAATATGTTTTAAAGGATAACAGACATAAAAAGGGAAACCTGAATATAAAAATTAATTTTAAAACCTAGGAGGTTGGAAAGGAGTCAGATCATGACATCTCCTTCCAACCATTCGCTCACCCTCAGTAAAAGTAAGCAGCAAAGGCAGCATGAACCAATATTTCAAAGTAGGGACCATATGATCCGAGGAGTATAACCTGGCATTAATCTGAATTGACTCTCATTTGCCATTTAGATGCCAGTGCTGGTAATTTATACACAATACGATGCAAGGATTATACATCCCATGTAGCCTTTATAACTCTGCAAAGTGACACCAATATTCAAGCCTAAAATAAAAGAGACCATTTGAATACATTTCGTTAAAGCAGTAATTATACATTTCTAACACATGATATTAATATCTTTATTGAAGAGTATCAAGCTCTGAGAATTAAAATGTATAGTTGGTTTTGTCTCGTATAATAGTCATTTTGTTTGACTGGGACTATGTACCAAGTAATCGGTCAACAAGTAATGATGATTCATTATATTTGACATAAGATAGGTATCAGGAGTATGTGCGTTACAATAAAATGATCAGGCAGAGCTTCAACATTACAATAAAGCAGAGCTGCAACATTACAATAAAGCAGAGCTGCAACGTTACAATAAAGCAGAGCTGCAATGTTACAATAGAGCAGAGCTGCAACGTTACAATAGAGCAGAGCTGCAACGTTACAATAAAGCAGAGCTGCAACATTACAATAGAGCAGAGCTGAAACATTGACCGTAACTAATTATAGGTTGATGGTGCATGGAACTATACAGTATGGCTACTATTGTCTACTATTCCACTTTTATGTTTCCTTATATATCAAAGTCTTGTGACTACATATATTAGGAGCTTATTCATCAAAGTGAAAATATGTCTGTTTAAGTGAATTGTCATCACTATGGGTTGCTACACTCCTATAGTCGCAAATTCTCTACTCTTTATTCAATGGAAAAATTCCCATAGTGAGTGGCGGCCTTGCCATCAACCCCCCTAATGCACCACTTTGATCTGATAAAGTAAAACTGGCGAATGCGACACAAGCACGCCTTGACGAATTTTGATACTTCGACCGATTACAACACTTACTCCATAAGTTCGCAGCGGTTCTAGTCCTTCAAGTTTGACATGAATTCGTCACATCGCAGAGTTTGATGAATTTGGGAAAATCTGGAAGTGGTGAACGACCTTTTAAGCAACTGTTAGAAATTTCAGGAATAAGCGTCCAAGCCCTTGTTCCTTGCATGTTTGTGAAGCAATTCATATCTTTTATTCATATTTCTGTAACTGATCCAATCTGTGGGTTTTTCAGTCTGTCTATATTTATTCATTCCTTAATTCTTTTATAGCAATTTACTGGGCACATGTATTGTGTTTGTAGCTCTGTATATGTAAATTCTGAAGCATAGTGGCTAAAACATGTAAGGTACAGCATCTGCCTACACTTATACTTGGCATAGAGTAGACAACTTTACTTTTTCTCTATTTCAGTTATCCATGTTCTTTTTAAGCTGCGTGCGCTGTTTGATGCCTTTATTTTATAGCTCAGATTCTCTTTAAATCAGTAGGTTGGAATTTGATGTCGGTAGCTTTTTGCCAAATGAAGCAAAAGGATAGAAAGCAGGGAAGAAGCAACAAATCCTCCTCCTACCCACCCTGCATATAATTCTGCCGGCGAATAGTTTTATTAATGAAGTCTGGATTAATTGAGCCATATATCTTTGTTAACACTAAGCTTCATTAGGAGAGCTGAGGTGTAACTACAGGAGAGGAATGAAGCTGAATACTGGCTAGAGAGAAAGTTTGGGTAAAAAAATTGATTTTTTTTTTTTTAAAAGAAAGAATCATGATCTGTAGTTTTTCTTTTCATCACAACTGGTTAGGTCAGTGATGCCTAACCTACGGCTGACGGGCCGGATATGGTAGTGCTATCCGGCCCTCGAAGCTTCTGCCCACAGGGCAGGAAATCAGCAACAGTTGGGAGGACCTGGTCAGCTTATTACTGAACAGGATGTAATTTCAGTAATACTCTGCAGTATCTCACAATTGGGTGGAATGCTTCCCTGCATTGTTAAGACCCTTGCTTCTGGGTTCGTTATGTGTTGGAATGGATATGCGTTCTATTAGTTGGTGCCGGCTGTTGATTTATATGGCCCCCTGGCCAAAAAAAGGTTGGGTGGGCATCACTGGGTTAGGTATACCTTTAATTTACCAACACAGCAATTGTATTTTACTTTGGGAATAATATACAGGCTATATTAATAACAGGCAGATAAAGTGACTACAGTGCCATAATTACAGTTTGTTTTCACTAGATTAACCTGGTAAGTCTATTATCACAGTGCCTGAGATAGTAGTTGTGTGAAGAGACACAGATGTGTGCACTATATAAATGCACACAATAATAAATGGGGTTGTACCGATTAGATTTGTAGACTGTAGGCTGTGAACCATAACACCATAACTTGAATTACGATGCATTTGAAATAAGCCTCATATACATGACAGATCCCTTATTTTAACAATTGGCAGCAGCACACAAAACAATGTTCCTTTGAAATTAACTTTGGAAAAAAAGATATTCAGCATATTAAAGTAAAGAAGCTAAAAAACTTTGTTTTACATTTATATACAGAAACAAATGCTTGATAAGCAGCAGAGCAATGCTTTTCGCTTTTTTTTAACTTTAGTTGGCCTTTAAACCCTGGCACGTTCAGAAATAGGGATGTTTTTGAATTGGTGAATATTGATTATTTAGGGGAGGGTAAACTGAAATGTAAATGATTTATTCATAAAGCAGACTCCAATGCACCCTCCACAGGATTTGTATGTATGGAGAGCATTGCTCTGCTGCTTATCAAGCATTTGTCTCTGTATATAAATGTAAAACAATGTTTGTCTAGAAGCTTTAAGCTGCCACTGACCACACATTTCTTCCTCGAGGGATATTTCTTTATTAACTCAGTATTGATGTCTCTCCAAATGTACATGTAATATATAATTAGAATAGATTATACAAAGATCTCTCTCTGTCTCTAGATGTTTGCTTCACCCAGAATGGCATTATCACTTTTCAGCATCATGATTTATTATATAGATGTTTGGCAGTTTTAAAGATGATTTCACACTTCAATGTATTTCTTATTACATGCGCTATATTTCATTTCAGAGATGTCTGGCAGTATTGAAGACCTCTCTCTCGTGCATTGGACCCAGCAGTGGCTGGAGAATGGAACCCTTTTTTTTCACGTGTCACTGCGTAAGATGGAGCAAACCTCCCTCACCACAGCGCCACCTGTTCAGGAGCCACCACAGGAATTGGATGAGCAATTACATGTTCTTCATGTTTCTGTCATGGTAAGAAACACCCCTATGTCACCCACAAAATAGGATTCAGTGTTTACAGGATAATGAAAAGCAGGGTTTCATATAGTATTAATAATTTCTGTGTCACATTTTAATCACATATATCTCCCACAGCAGTAATGAAAAAAACCACAGACATACCTGAAGCCTGCTGAAATGAATCTAAACGTACTGTATATTCAATCTTTACGCAAAATTGAATATCTTTCTGTAAATATTCATACTAAAAAATGCTTACTTTCTTTTTAGCTCCACTCCCATCCACATAGCATGTTTTTTATCTGGGAATACTTTCTGGGGTCAACAGCAATCCTGCTTAGGTCAAACTCCAAGGGGTTATTTTCTAAACTTGCTTTGCTCAAATTAATTTAATGTAGGGCTGCAAACACATAGCCCCACACACAACATCACCATTTAAAGTGCACCTGTCACTTCAAAACTAATACTAATTTAGTTTGTACTAATGAGATAAACATTTTTGTAAATAAATATGTATTTTTAAAAAAATGTACCTTTAAACAGCATTTCTCTCTGTCATCTTTCCTGTCAGCCTGCCTTTTCTTTCCCGATTGTTGGGTGGGCTTGGCTAAATGTTGATTGACATTATATCCAGTCAGATCCCTTAAATCACAATCTAGCAGGGATCTGATTGGAGGAGCTATAATGTCAATCATCATTTAGCCCCGCCCACCCAACTTGGGAAAGAAAAGGCAGGCTGACAGGGAAGATGACAGAGAGAAACACTGTATAAAGGTACATTTTTTAAAATACGTATTTACAAAAATGTTTATTTCATTAGTACAACCTAAATTAATATTAGAGTTTTGAGGTGACAGGTACATATAGTTTTGTAGTTTCCATTTTTGTTCATTTTAAACATATGGCTTTTCTCCAACACCACTCCCATCAGTAATCTGTAAGGGTTTCTAAATAATACCTTTAATTTACCATATGTATTAAATACATACAATGCTTATTAAATGCATAGGTTTCAGTGCAGCTTTTCACACTCATTCATACTTAAAAGAATGGGCTGACAACAACAGTTTCTTTCTTCTACTCTAATGGACAATATAATCTCACTCCAGTTTGACAGTTATGGGTCATTTTAAAGTTTTTATTTCTACCTAAAAAAGTTTGCTTGCTGACTTGCAGATCTATATAAATGAATTTATTATTGGTGCATTGATATCCATCAGGTTGTGTTTTTACATGCAGCAATTTAGTGGTAAGCACAGATCATACTTTACTAAGGTTATTCATCAAACAGCGAATCTGTACTTTATTTTTATGGTAGACAATTCCTAGCGTTTGGTGACATTTGACAAACACGTTTTTTTAATTAAACTGTCATCAGAATAGTAATAATGAACCATGTCTTAAGCCCTGTAGTCAAATCCATGTATTTATCCCAGAGTGCCATGGGGAAAGCTGATGAGAACCCTGAGTGGCTATAAGTATGGGAGAAATGTAAGCAAAATGGTACATATACACATAACTGGCATAATTTTGCAAACTGGGAGACAATTAAGGGGCTTATTCATGAAAGTCTGTACAGTCGCGTAAAGGTCCAAAATCGTATTCACTGCTTCCCCATATTTGGGTACTTCTGTCAAAGTAGCAAATTCAGCAAGACAAACTGTGCCAAATTTTCCCATTTTTACTTTGCGAACTAGAAGGTTGATGTCATGGCTCCTACTGTCCAACTGACAATGCCGCACTATGTAAGAAGCTGCCTCTGATGCTGTTCAATTATTCGCTATGGGAATCCACAACCTAGTGAATAAGGAGTAGAGAATTTCTGAATATCAGAGTTTAGTGAAGTGGTGTGAATTCACTTTAACAGTAGAGTTCTTAACTTCAATGAAAAAGCCCCTCAATACATAGCAAAAAAACAATGGTATTTGATGAATATGAAAATTTAGCATGGTGCCTGTTTATGTCAGATTCATGCATCTATGATTCAATTTGGACATAGATGAACACCCCCTTAATATGTAGTTGCAATTGAGCCCAAGCTGTATAGTGTGATACTGCTGAACAATACATTTAGAAAAAAGAAGCATCATTAATTGTCCTGCATAGCACACTCATAAACACCCCTACCAAAGCCTTCTGCAACATGATGTGTAGCCATCCACAAATAAATCTATACAAAGTAAATATATGAGGAACATTGGAGCACACAATGTTTTGCTTTTACATCAGCAGAACATTATTGAATAGTTGCCAGTGTATGAAACACAGTCTTATGGCCCTTGAACTTCATCAGAAATGGATATTGAAGACTGTAGATCATTTCAGTCTAGCTTGAAAATGTACTACTGGGTCTGAAACTAGAATTAGTATTATTTCTTTTAAACACATGGCTAATATTTGATATTTAGAACCATGTTGGTTTTTTTTATATATTTAGGTCATTTTGTATGGTTTGTTATAGTTAAAGGTACAATATCACTTTTTCCAAAAAAAACCCAAAAAACATATTATAGTAATTTTACTGTTATTTAAAATGATGTTTTGAAAAATGGTCCATACAGAACTATTGCGGGGGGAAATATAAGGTAGCAATGTAGAATGAACAACACCAAAATTACAATGGTGACAATGAGATAAACGATACTGCCTGGTTCAAAATAAAAGCCTAGAATTTCATTTTGATTCCATCAATTGTCAACAAATTACTAAACATAAATAATTTTCCCCATTTAACCTGTCAAATTCATCTCACTACAGTCTGAGTAATATCTCCAAAATAGCAGCAAATTCACTTCTCATTATTGACTAAGTGGCAAATAGACTTTGCCAGACAGACTGCGTAGTGTGACGTATTCAGATGGATAGAAGTAGAATGTGTAGCCCTGCCATCAGCCCCTTATTATGGCAAATTCAAATGGGTGAATTTGGAGCAGTACACCTAGTCATATTCGCTCCTTCAACACACTTCACTACTTAGTCAACAGTAGAAGTACCTGTGCACATGCACGCAAAGGGATGCAAAGTGCTCTGTCAGATCATGACGATGGTATTTGCCCAAACTGGTTGCATATTTGCCACATTGCAGAATCAAAAAGAAAACAAGGGTTCAATCAAATGCAAATTCATAGCTATACCCAACTATTCAGCCTTTAGTCAATAAGACCCCAAGGCAGGGGTCGGCAAACTTAGAAGAGGAGGGAGCCACTTTGCTCTCTCCTCGAGCGGCGAAAAATTTTATTTTCAGCTGCAAAGGGAGAGGAGCGCACTTTCTCGATCACATGACCTGCCGATGTCCAATGAGAAGAAGCATTGGAGTTCATGGACGGGGCTATGGAGATACTCTCCGAGCCACAACAAGGACATTGTTCAATCTGTTTCTCTAGTGAAATTATACCCAAATGGCTACAAAAGCACAATGCCATGAGGCAAAGTGTATTAAAATGTAAAAAAGGACTAAATATGCCTCTTAGTATACTGTGGAGTATAAATGTACTTTAGGTGTCTTCATTTTTCTCCCTAGTTTCCTATTTCTTTATTACTGTGATTATAGTAAAAGGAGTACATGAGTTTATTAAATATGCCACTCATTTTTCAGTAGCAATGCCCATAAAATATTCAGACATAATGATTTTTTTTTCCTTGTGTAGCTTAACATGGTCTGAGGGAAACAAAGAAAATATTGTATACACATTATACTTAAAGGAATAGCGCAGCCCTTTAAATTATTCATTTACTGACATATGTGAGTTATAAGAACATGCTCTATTTACCTTTTCAAAGAGAAGCTGTTGTTTATCACTTAAAGTATGTGTCTTGTTCTTTTTTTAATTATGGTTGTTTATTTATTTTCATGAAGTACAAAGAAATAATGCTTCATTACATTATTTTTACTAGTAATAGCTATTACATTAGTAATGTATGTAAATTGGCACTATACTTTGCCAAGGCAATATCTTTTCTGTGTAGTGGGCAGGTGTCAGCTGTAGGCAGGAAATTGAGCAGAGGAGAGAGATAGATATCATTGGAGACTTCAGCCACCCAGAACCTGCTGCATACTGGTGCTGTGACATAGGGGTGGGGATTATAAAGAAATTTTAAGCTTTAGTGAACCAGCTGTCCTGTGTTCCTCTGGTCCTCCTTACAGTTCTCCATTGAGGTTCAGTTCTGCTCTCCTTTGTTTCTGTTTTCCTGCTTCCTGTGCTCCAATGTGTTCTTTAGTTTGACGTCCCAGTAATCTGGTGTGCTGAAGTTCCTCAGTTCTGTTACTCCCAGTTTCCTCTAGGAGGAATTAGCTTAGGCGCCACAAACTGGGGCTTCCTTGGGGCAAAGTCCATACCTCCTTGCAGTAGTTAGGGGTGAAAGCCAAAAGTCCCTTAAACTCAGGATGGAAGAATTTACCAGCTCTAACCCCTCTGTGGTAAGATGATATACCTTCTGATATGTCTTGCAGATTCTTCGTGGACCTTCAGGGGATGTCTCAAGTGAGCCTCACACCCAGTGGGATGTAACACTAGGCAGGGTTCGGTTAACCACAAAGATTATTATATGGGTCAAGTAGGCAGAATTGTGTTCAAATTAGTTTTAATTTCTAACTAGCAAACTCATTTGTTAAAAGTTTTCCAAATCATAAGCTGTTGATTTATTGCAGGTTTGTAATTATAATTGACATAACTAGTGAGTTGCTTAGCACCTCACATTTATACTAAACCTCCTTTTGCCCTATTCCTCACAAAGCTACTTAAACCCTTTCTTAAATGTTTAGTTTACTGGTGACATGTCCAAATGGAATAACATTTAAAGGACACTAAACCAAAGACAACTTATTTCCTCCCATGTTCTGTTCTCTTGGCACAGAAAACATTCAGGAGAATTCATTAGAAGGGCCAATCATTAATAAGCTATAGCAACCAATCAGCAGATAGCATTTACTTGTATTATGAAACTCTAATTATGAAATCAACGCTCTAATATGTTTCTATGGGTCACTAGACTCTGTAAAGTTTGACCTTGTTTATGATTTCTCCATATTACAGTCTGCAAACACATCATTTGCTTAAAGACGGAGAAACTTGCCCCATAGTACAGGTTGCAATTTAATATTCTTGAAATGTAGTAAAAACTGTTTGCTGTTCCTGTGTTAAGGATTGGTGGCCACATTTGGAGAACTCTGAATAGTCTTGTAGAGCTCTGAATTCGCATCTATATGTTCGTTTATGGAGCAAACTCTGCAATGTGGTGAATACGCGACCAATTCAGGCATCTACAGTGGTCGCAAACTTACAAAGCTCTTCACATCACTTTGCATGCGCATGCACAAGTACTTCTACTATTGACTAAGTGGAGGAGTATGTCAAAGTGAACTGCTCCAAATTCACATTTAACTTCGCCACTACAGACTGGTGAATTGGGGGTTTGATGGCAGGGCTCCAGTGTTGCACAAGGCGACTTATTCATTCAAAAGTGCCAGTGGCGACTGCAACTAAGTGACATGACCTAGGGACAGAGTGACATAGAAACAGATAGAAAATTCACAGAGTACAGTCAGTGGGATATGGTTTGACTGATGTCACTGCCCTTCACTTATCGAATTCAACTCACTCCGCATGACTTCTCATTTTCCTTTTATCCACCTGTCAACACCACATTTTGCATGCAACAGCGATTGACACCGTCCACCTGTTCGACAAGTGTATTCACCACTTAGTCAAGCTTGAGAAGTGAATTTGTCTATATTAAAAATGTGTCCCTATATGTTTTTAGGGTATCTGGCTCAATTGCTATTTCGTGATTGATCTACAATCCAAATGTCCACAGGGATAAGTGTACAATGACAGTATTGGATACAAACATGATACTACTTGGCTATAAAATCTTCCACACTGATGTAGAATATATATAAACTATAGAGTTTTTTTTTTTAATGACAATTGGCAACAAAGCTGATGACATAAAAATGCACCTATTACTCAGCAAAGAATTTCATGAGAGCAGCACTTAAGTCATCATTGTGGTGCTTTTAACTTCTCCTCTCCTCTCATCTCATCCTAACCAGTACGGCATATTTATTAAGTCTCTGAGGGGCTTATTCATCAAAGTGGGAATTTGACTGTTGAAAGCAATTATTATCACTTCGGGTCAGTACGATCCGATAGTCATGAATTCTCTATTCCTTATTCACTAATCAGAGAATTCCCATAGCAAAGACCCAAGGTGCATAGTGTGTCAGTTGTACACTAGGAACCGTGCCATCAACCCTCTAATTAGTCACTTTAATCTGGCAAAGTAAAACGGCCAATTTGCCTTGTTTTATTCACTACTGTGACAGACTCCGAGGCTTGATAAATAGGCAAATTAACTGCGCACGAAAAGTAATGCAAAGTCGTAAGCTGTCTAATTGGTCTCAAATTTACCACATCACAGAGTTTGCTGAATACACGAATAAGGGGAAGTGGCTAGTAAATGGGTAGTCACACCATTTGCAAATTTGCCAAAAATATGCAAATGTACCTATTTATAAAATGCTCTTTATTTCAATGGTGTACACTCTTGGTAGCCTGCAGGAAGTCTACTAAAGCACAGCATCGAGTTGCTTGCACTGCAAATTGTGGCATTTAAATTCAAAGTCATAAATCTAAGTCATGTTCAGGTAACATTATACCCAACTGGCTGTAACATTTTGGAGACCAAATGCCAACATAAGCATGGAATTGACTGCCATTGAAATGAATGTTGAAATAGTGGCTGCTATTTATGCTTTTATTTAATAGTGACCAAACAAGATTAGCAAATTGGATTTATTGCACTGATGATTATTCATGCAAGTTGGCAGGATATATTCATAAATATAAACTGATATAGGTCCATTGACATTAGCTCCTTTAAGAACATACAAAACAGTTATTACCAGATCAATGTGAATATGGCATTCAATTCATCACAATATACTGCACTGAAATCTACATTACCCCTGAAAAAAACCCCTGCTACAATTTGCTTTCATGGAGTATGCATACGCACAATAGTAAATATGCAGAAACACAAGCATAAGGCGCAAAATTTACAAAGCTCAAAAAAGGTCAAACTGCCATTTGATCGAAAGATATTGATCGATTTTTTTTTCCCATTGAAACATTTTGATCGATTTTTTTTTTTTTTTTTTTTTGAAAAGTAGCCACACATTACATAAGTACATAAGTATTTTTTGAGTTTTGTAAATTTTGCCCAAAGGCTAAATTGCTGTACACATTTGCAAAATTCATTTGAAGATGAGAATTCCTACTTTAGGTAACATGCCCCTCGCTCTGTGTGTATAGAAAGCAAAATAATTGCATTTCCTTTTGCATTATATAAAAAAACCCAAAACATTGATTTTTATTTAATAGCAGAGTTCCAATTGTGACAAGTACCGGTAAGTTTTACACATTTATAATGTGTTAATTGAATTGCTACCTGATGTAATACTTTTTATCTCATAACAGGTGTGATGATAGATACAGCATTGTGACCTTATTTTGTGTTTTTTAATGTCAACACCTTTCTCTTTTAATGAATAACTGTGACCTATTACAATATTTAAAGACTTTTATGCTGCATTTACAGCACCAGCATTTAACAGTTACAAGAAATGTAATAAATCTGTCAAAAGGAATGGTTTGGGAAATATCGACACTTTAAAAGCAAATGGTAAAAGAAAGCAAAAGACATCTAGAGTTGTTTCAGTGAGATGTAATTACCAAAGTGTTAGGCTTGTACTTTAAATGATCAAAAGTAATGTATACTGTTTACAAAATATTTAAAAATTGGTGAATTCTAATTAGATTTTTTCTGCTTGTTTCATTTGCCTGTCTCTTTAGCAAAACAGCAGTCCTGTCATGCTTTATGACTAAGATAGCCCCATAGCCTGTTGTTTTCATGATACATACTTCTGGGTTTATTAGCACATTGTTTCATATAAGAGATCTGTGCAATCACATGAAAATGTGTTTCAAAGTAGACCTAGACCTAGGTCACTAGACCTTTAATTCAGCTGTGTGAGGAGCCAGGGATTTAGTAAAGCTGATTAATATTTAGTAGTTAGATAAAAATGTACTTGTTTTCCTGGTACACTCACTGTTTCCTTGAGTAATCCTATGGTAAGAGGAGCACTCAGAGCAGGATAAATGTTTACATTATTTAGGAGAATCCAGTTGCAGAAGCCTCTATGACCACTCCTGCTTACTTGGAGCTTTTCAAGCCCTCACAGAGGGCCTTATTGACTAAAGGCCGAATAGTTGCATTAAGCTCTGAATTGCATCTATTTGCTACTTCCCCATGTTGCTTATTGACCAAACTCTGCAATGTGGTGAATATGCGGCCAGTTTGGACGACTACAATAGTTGAGATCTTACGGAGCACTTTGCATCACTTTGCATGTGCATGCATGGGTACTATTGACAAAGCGATGGAGTCTGTCGAAGGAGTGAATGTGACTAGGTGAACTGCTCCAAATTCACCCATTTAATTTTGCCACATCAGAGTGGCGAATTGGAGGGTTGAAGGCATGGCTCCACATTCTACATCTTTCCGGCTGACTAGGCCATGCAACGCATCCAACAGCAATTTCCGCAGTCCACTTGTTGGACAAACTCTACTTGCCACTTAATCAATAATGAGAAGTGAGTTTGTGACTACCTTGGAGATACGACAAGAATTGTAGTGAGGTGAATTCAACAGCTGAATTCACCCTTTTGTCAATCAGCCCCAGAGAATGATCAGCTTTAGTACATCACTGCTTAGACACAGCTGAACTGAAACTGATAACCATCACAGTTTAAATATTACATTGCACATGTTTAGTCTTCAAAAATAGTATAGCAGTGGTATATATGGATATGTCAAAAATAAAATAGGATTATTTTATTTTAAATTTAAAGGGTATGTGGAACATATCTGGAACCTCAAATATGAGATGGGTAAAATAATTACTGACAATGAATAGAATATAGTATACTGTTCCACAAACAAAATAATTCAGCTTACACTAGATGAGATAATTAAATGACTAGAAAAGTTCAGTAGATTTAAATGACACTTATGTAATTTGCCGAAATAATGTAGAGTTCAGTTTTCACCAAATGATTTTTTAGAATCTTTTTATAGTAGAAAACTGATTTGGTCATTTTGCAGGCATGTCTATCAGGAAGTCAGAGGGGAAAATCACTTGAGGGGCTTATTATGTTAAAGTGCCTAATTTGTGTTAAGACGCTTGGTTTCATACAAACAGGTAAAACTGTAACATTTGGCAATTCAAGCTATTCCCATGTAGTAAATTACTTCTTAAAACTATAAGATAAGGTTTTGGATAGAAAGGAAATACAATGATTACATTTTCTGAAAAATAACAAACTGTAAGAAATTAAGTGAACAATTTTTGAAAGTTTGGAATCCAATGAAATGAAATCAAGGAAATGTTTAAAGAAAACTGTACAAAAGAGGCAGTTTAAAGAGATTCTGGCTGTTTATCAAAAACACAGAAAGTTAATTGCATAATTATTCCAGATTTTTAGTCTTATAAATCTGTATATAGGATGAGAGACAGTCTTTTTATTTATTGGTGATCTGAAAATTAGTCTAGTAAGTAAAGTTATATCATTCACTAATACTGGTGGTAGATTGACTGCTCTCCAGGATATTGTAGATGAATTTCACCGATTTATGGACAAAACAAGTTTTACCATTTAAGTGACATTATTTATGGAGATATCCAATAATGAAGAATCCAAGAATGTTTTTAGAAGACATTCAGCCTCAAGACACCATGTCATGCACTAGAAACAAAATACCCAAAAATTGAATAAAAATGCAATGAAGATTTTGAATCTATTTTAATTTTTGGTTAGTTGCAATGAAGAAGACATGTTTTAACATACAGTTTGTACAGGAAAAGTGAATTACTGCTATAATGTGCAACGTATGACATGAACAGATGAAAGGGTTGACAAGCTTGCCAAATAGTCTGTTTTTGTTTTTTAAAAAAGGCAGGTTCTTAGGATAGTAATAATTTTATATTGATATTCAGGTTTCAGTATTCTTAAATGATTCTGCCAATGGTCATTTAAGTAACCGCTATTTAGACAAAGTTGCTTTGCCATAGGACTACAGTAATAATGATAATGTTTTTGATTCATATTTCTTGAAAGGATTTTTGTTTTTTTGGTCCATTATTAAAGATCTTATCTGTGTTTTTTTGTTACTGGAAGTGTTCCAGATACAACCACTGTCCCATTCCTTGCAAATGATGCTCAGCTCATATGTGGATATGTAGAGGCTCCACATTGGCTGCCAGGTTGTTAATTTGTCCTAAAGAAAAATGCAGGCTCCCACAATAGAGGAGGCAAAGTGCAGTAACTGAATTCTTCAGCGTTTTCAGGGTGACCTTTAGATTATTGACAAAGTGCACTACAGTACAGATCAGGCTTTATTATAAGGGCATATATATCATTGTGTCCTTTTCAGTAGGGAAGCATATGCACAATTCATGTTTAACGTTTAGAACACTATTCTTCTCTAGGACTTCTCATGATGCCTACTGATCAGCTAGCATATAACTATCTATTATTTTGTAATAAAAAGGTAATCTTACTAATTTCTATTACAACTGGTTTGCTTTAGTAAACGTGGCACAAATTCGGAGCAGAGTTTTCATCCATAATTCTCTATGATGGGGGTAATTCATCAAGCCGCAAAGTGAGCTACGATCCGTTCGGCTCACTTCGCTAATAGTAGTATGCTTATACAAGCCTTCATTACAGAGAATCTTTTTGCTTACGATATTGGGATTGAGCTACCACTACTATTATATTTGTATGCTTATGCTGATGTCCTGTATGCGGACATCAACATGCGCATTAACGGGATTCCCGTCTCGGCGAGGCAACTCTTTTGGTCTCGCCGAGACGGGAATCCCTTTAA